>JAVSCE010008604.1:0-118449 GCA_032199065.1 Smutsia gigantea
AGATGAAAAGCTTTCAGCTTCTCGCCGTGAAGTATGATGTTAGCTGTGGGTTTGTCATATATAGCCTTTATGATGTTGAGGTACATGCCGCCTATACCCATTTTGTTGAGAGTTTTAATCAGGAATGGACGCTGAATTTTGTCAAATGCTTTTTCAGCATCTATGGAGATGATCATGTGGTTTTTGTTCTTTTTGTTGATGTGGTGGATGATGTTGATGGATTTTCGAATGTTGTACCATCCTTGCATCCTGGGATGAATCCCACTTGATCATGGTGTATGATCCTCTTGATGTATTTTTGAACTCGGTTTGCTAATATTTTGTTGAGTATTTTTGCATCTATGTTCATCAGGGATATTGGTCTGTAATTTTCTTTTTTGGTGAGGTCTTTGCCCAGTTTTGGTATTAGAGTGATGGTGGCTTCATAGAATGAGTTTGGAAGTATTCCCTTATCTTCTATTTTTTGGAAAACTTTAAGGAGAATGGGTTTTATTTCTTCTCTATATGTCTGGTAGAATTCAGAGGTGAATCCATCAGGTCCGGGGGTTTTGTTCTTGGGTAGCTTTTTGATTACCAATTCAATTTCGTTGCTGGTGATTGGTCTGTTTAGTTTTTCTGTTTCTTGCTGGTCAGTCTTGGAACATTGTATTTTTCTAAGAAGTTGTCCATTTCTTCTATGTTTTCCAGCTTCTTAGCATATAGATTCTCATAATATTCTCTTATGATTCTTTGTATTTCTGTGGCGTCCGTCGTGATTTTTCCTTTCTCATTTCTGATTCTGTTTATGTGTGTAGATTCTCTTTTTCTCTTAATGTGTCTGGCTAGGGGTTTATCTATTTTGTTTATTTTTTCAAAGAACCAGCTCTTGGTTTCATTGATTTTTTTCAATTGTTTTATTCTTCTCAATTATATTTATTTCTTCTCTCATCTTTATTATGTCCCCCCTTCTGGTGACTTTGGCCCTCATTTGTTCATCTTTTTCCAATTTCAGTAATTGTGTCTTTAGACTATTCATTTGGAAATGTTCTTCCTTCTTTAAATAGGCCTGGATTGCAATATACTTTCCTCTTAGAACTGCCTTTTCTGCGTCCCACAGAAGTTGTGGCTTTGTGTTGTTGTTGTCATTAGTCTCCATATATTCTTTGATTTCTGTTTTGATTTGGTCGTTAACCCATTGATTAATTAGGAGAGTGTTGTTAAGTCTCCATGTATTTGTGAGCCTTTTTGATTTCTGTCTAAAATTTATTTCTAGTTTTATACCTTGGTGATCTGAGAAGTTGGTTGGTAGGATTTAAATATTTTTGATATTACTGAGGTTCTTTTTGTGGCCTAGTATGTGGTCTATTCTGGAAAATGTTCCATGTGCACTTGAGAAGAATGTGTATCCTGTTGCTTTTGGGTGTAGAGTTCTGTAGATGTCTGTTAGGTCCATCTGTTCTAGTGTTTTGTTCAGTGCCTCTGTGTCTTTACTTATTTTCTGTCTGGTTGATCTGTCCTTTGGAGTGAGTGGTGTGTTGAAGTCTCCTAAGATGAATGCATTGCTGTCTATTTCTTCCTTTAATTCTGTTAGTATTTGTTTCACGTATGCTGGCGCTCCTGTGTTGGGTGCATATATATTTATAATGGTTATATCTTTTTGTTGGACTGACCCCTTTATCACTATGTATTGTCCTTCTTTATCTCTTGCTACTTTCTTCGTTTTGAAGTCTATTTTTTCTGATACAAGTACTGCAACACCTGCTTTTTTCTCCTTGTTGTTTGCATGAAATATCTTTTTCCATCCCTTCACTTTTAGTCTGTGTATTTCTTTGGGTTTGAGGTGAGTCTCTTGTAAGCAGCATATAGATGGGTCTTCCTTTTTTATCCATTCTGTTACTCTGTGTCTTTTGATTGGTGCATTTCCGTCCATTTACATTTAGGGTGATTATTGAATAGATATGTACTTATTGCCATTGCTGGCTTTAGATTGGTGGTTACCAAAGGTTCAAGGGTTGCTTCTTTACTGTCCAACAATCTAACTTAACTTTCTTGTTAAGTTATTGTAAACACTGTCTGATGTTTCTTTATTTCTCTCCCTTCTTATTCTTCCTCCTCCATTCTTTATATACTAGGTGTTTTATTCTTTGCCTTATTTAGTATTTGGATGGTCTGCTTTCTTTGCTATGATTTCATTTTCTCTGGTGACATCTTTTTAGCCTTAGGAGTGTTTCCATCTGGAGCAGTCCATTTAAGATATCCTGTAGTGGTGGTTTATGAGAGGCAAACTCTCTCCACTTTCATTTGTCTGGAAATTGTTTAATCCCTCCATCATATTTAAATGATATTCGTGCTGGATACAATATTCTTGGTTCGAGGCCCTTCTGTTTCATAACGTTAAATATATCATGCCATTCTCTCCTGGCCTGTAAGGTTTCTGTTGAGAAGTCTGATGATAGTCTGATGGGTTTTCCTTTGTAGGTGATCTTTTTTCTCTCTCTAGCTGCCTTTAATACTCTGTCTTTATCTTTGATCTTTGCCATCTTAATTATTATGTGTCTTGGTGTTGTCTTCCTTGGGTCCCTTGTGATGGGAGATTTGTGGGCTTCTGTGGATTGTGAGACTATTTCCTTCCCCAGCATGGGGAAGTTTTCAGCAATTATTTCTTCAAAGACACTTTCTATCCCTTTTTCTCTCTCTTCTTCCTCTGGTACTCCTATAATGTGAATATTGTTCCATTTGGATTGGTCACACAGTTCTCTTAATATTCTCTCATTCCTAGAAATCCTTTTATCTCTCTCTGCCTCAGCTTCTCTGTATTTCTGTTCTCTGATTTCTATTCCATTAGCAGTCTCTTGCATCTCATGCAGTCTGCTGTTAAGCGCGTCGATTGCTTGTCTGATTTCTGCATTGTCTTTCCTCACTTCCCTCATTTCCTCCCTCAGCTCTTGCACATTTCTCTGTAGACACATGAGCATGGTTATGACTTTTATTCTGAATTCTTTTTCAGGAAGACTCTGCATTTCCATCCCTTCAGGCTCCCTCTCTGGCATTGTCTGGTTGAGTTTGGTCTGAACCATATTCCTCTGTCTTTTCATGGCTATAGAAGTGGTCGCTGGTAGTTGCCACGTATGTCAGCTGGGCTCTTTAAGATTTTAAAAAGAGGAAAAAAAAGAAAGAAAATAAAAAACAAAAAACAAAACAAAACAAAACGAAAGAATAAAAACCAAAACAAAACAATAAAAACGCCCGCCGGGAGTAGGTTCCGTGGGGATTTGTAGGTGGCGCTGTTGCCCCACTATTCCGCAGCCATGGCGCGCCACTCCGCAGGGCCCTTTATAGCTCTGGCCGGGGTGGAAATGAATGGGAGGCTGTTAATCTCAGTGAGAAGTGTAAGTACGGCCATGCTTCCCCAGTCGCCAGTTAAGGCGTCCAAAACTCCCTAGGACTCCCAGCCTGCTGGGCTGAGTGTGCTGGGGCAATCCGGCTCCTCTCCTGGGCTCCTGTCTCTTTAAGACCCCTGAAGAAAGTGCGTGCTTTTTTTTTCCTTCCTGGTAGTCGGCTGCAAGCACCCTGGCGCATTCCCCGCTCAGATCCTGCCTCTCTGTCTCTCCAATCTACACTACACTGTGCGATGTGGGTCAGCGCTCCCGCTCAGATCACTGGGGCTGGCTACTTCGCGGGGTGTACTTCCACTCCCTCCCGACTCTGAATCCTCTCCTCCCGCTGGTGCGCTGGGGTGGGCGAGTGCTTGGGTCCCGCCGGGTCGCGGCTCCGTATCTTACCTGCCTCTTGGGGTGCCGAGTCCTCTCAGGTATAGCTGCACGCTGTGCACTTTCCTCTGTATTCTCGTCTCTCTTTTAGGAATAGTTGTATTTGCTGTATTTTCGTAGATAAATACAGTGTTGGGAGGAGATTTCTGCCGCCCTTCTCACGCCGCCATCTTCCCGGAAGTGTCCTGATATATGCATTTTTGACATATAAAGCAAATTATGGGATTCACACCTTTGGGAGAATTTTACCTTGGTCTCCTCTGCCTATCACCTACTCACGAAGGATTTCCCTGACCAACCTACTTAAAACAATATCTACCATCACCATGATGCCGGGATTATTGTTCACGAACCCGAAGAATGAGCTCTACAAACACTCAAGGTAGGAGAGCAAGGGACAGGCTTTTATTGGGGTTTTTTTGGTATCATTAATCTACAATTACATGAGCAACATTATGTTTACTAGACTCTCCCCATCATCAAGTACTCACCACACACCCCATTACAGTCACTGTCCATCAGCGAAGTGAGATGCTATAGAGTCACTACTTGTCTTCTCTGAGTTGTACAGCCCTCCCCGTGCCCCCCCCCCGACATTATGTCTGGTAATCGTAATGCCCCTTTCTTTCCCCGTATCCCTCCCTTCCCACCCATCCTCCCCAGTCCCTTTCCCTTTGGTAACTATTAGTCCATTCTTGGGTTCTGTGAGTCTGCTGCTGGTTTGTCCCTTCAGTATTTTTTACTTTGTTCTTATACTCCACATATGAGTGAAATTATTTGATACTTGTCTTTTTTGGCTTGGCTTATTTCACTGAGCATAATACCCTCTAGCTCCATCCATGTTGTTGCAAATGGTAGGATTTGTTTTCTTGTTATGGCTGAATAATATTCCATTGTGTATATGTACCACATCTTCTTTATCCATTCATCTACTGCTGGACACTTAGGTTGCTTCCATTTCTTGGCTATTGTAAATAGTGCTGCGATAAACATAGGGTGCATATGTCTTTTTCAAACTGGGCTGCTGCATTCTTAGGGTAAATTCCTAGGAGTGGAATTCCTGGGTCAAATGGTATTTCTATTTTGAGTTTTTTGAGGAACCTCCATACTGCTTTCCACAATGGTTGAACTAATTTGCAGTCCCACCAGCAGTGTAGGAGGGTTCCCTTTTCTCCACATCCTCGCCAACATTTGTTGTTGTTTGTGTTTTGGATGTTGGCCATCCTCACTGGTGTGAGGTGATATCTCATTGTGGTTTTAATCTGCATTTCTCTGATGATTAGTGATGTGGAGCATCTTTTCATGTGCCTGTTGGCCATCTGAATTTCTTCTTTGGAGAAGTGTCTGTTCAGCTCCTCTGCCCATTTTTTAATTGACTTATTTCCTTTCTGTTTGTTCAGGTGTGTGAGCTCTTTATACATTTTGGATGTCAACCCTTTATCGAATACGTCATTTATGAATATATTCTCCGATACTGGAGGATGCCTTTTTGTTCTATTGATTGTCTCCTTTGCTGTACAGAAGCTTTTCAGCTTGATATAGTCCCACTTGTTCATTTTTTGCTTTTGTTTCCCTTGCCTGGAGAGATATGTTCGTGAAGAAGTTGCTCATGTTTATGTCCAAGAGATTTTTGCCTATGTTTTTTTCTAAGAGCTTTATGGTTTCATAACTTACATTTAGGTCTTTGATCCATTTCGAATTTACTTTTGTGTATGGGGTTAGACAATGATCCAATTTCATTCTCTTACATGTAGCTGTCCAGTTTTGCCAACACCAGCTGTTGAAGAGGCTGTCATTTCCCCATTGTATGTCTATGGCTCCTCTATCATATATTAATTAACCATATATGTTTGGCTTAATATCTGGACTTTGTTTTGTGTTCCACTGGTCTGTGGGTCTGTTCTTGTGCCAGTACCAAATTATCTTGATTACTCTGGCTTTGTAGTAGAGCTTGAAGTTGGGAAGCGAGATTCCCCCTGTCTTGCAAATGAGTTTCAGCTCCAGGCAAGTTTGCTATACATTCACTGTGACCAAAGAAATTTACAGCAAAGGGTTCTTGGGGTGAAAAGGTTATACCCCATTTTATTTCCAGGTGGCAGGTCAGTCACTAAAATCCCGTTTACTCAGAGCGACTCTGTGTTATCACTTCTGCTTCGGATGCAGCAAGCTGGTCACTACCTCTGGGCCTCTCTGCACAGTTGGCCCACACAGCCGTCCTCTGGGCCTCTGTCCTCAGCGCTGCCACCACTCCAGCCTCCGCTCCACTCTCCTACTGCCTTGCAGCCCCGCCACCCAGTCTCTGGCTGAGCACTGGGTGGAACTCTTTACATTAACACAATAATGGCTTATTGCCTAAAGGTTTGGAAGCGGTAGCATAGCAACAGGCCAGTTACATTTAAGTTCAGTGAGGATCCTGGTCATAGGCACCCCACTTTATCCATACACCCCTGCTTTATTCTTCTTTCTCATGATTGCTTTGGCTATTTGGGGTCTTTTGTGGTTCCATATGAATTTTAGAACTATTTGTTCCAGTTCATTGAAGAATGCTGTTGATATTTTGATAGGAATTGCATTGAATCTGTAGATTGCTTTAGGCAGGATGTCCATTTTGACAATATTAATTCTTTCTAGCCAAGAGCATGGGATGAATTTCCATTTGTTAGTGTCCTCTTTAATTTCTCTTTAGTACACATGGTGTGGGGAATCATGGGGAAAACACTGTAGCGCAGAAAGGCAAACAGTTAATGTGTCATCTTACTCCACTTATGGACAGTGACTGAATTGGGGTATGAGTGGAGACTTGATAATATGGGTAAATGTAGTAACCACATTGTTTTTTCATGTGAAACCTTCGTAAGACTGTATATCAATAATATCTTAATAAAAAAACAAGAAAAAATTTTCTCTTAAGAGTGTCTTGTAGTTTTGAGGGTATAGGTCTTTCACTTCCTTGGTTAGGTTTATTCCTAGCTATTTTATTCTTTTTGATGCAATTGTGAATGGAATTGTTTTCCTGGTACAGAACAGGCTTTTATTTAGAGATAAAGTGAAAGGACAGAGCTCCTGGCTCATGCCTGGAGGGGACAAGAGAGTCCGTAGTGGTGCGTTGTCTAGGGGTTTTATAAGCAGTTGAGTGTTTTTGAGAACATGAAAAAAAGCTTAGGGGTGTGGACTTGTTAAGTGGTCCCAGAATATTTAGAATTAACTTAACAGAAGAAACTTCCTGCTCTGATGATTTCTCCCAGAGATACCAGCATCTTGGTCTGTGGGCATATGGAACAAGGCCACCTGCCCAGCCCCCAAGGTGGGCTGAGGTATTGTTTGCTAAAGAGTAAGTTAAGAATTTCTAACATCTTAACGTCTTGGGTATTAAAGTGCAATCTTATTTTTAAGGTATAATCCTTCTTGTCCTTTACTGTGTTGTTTACAGCTGGGTCTGTATGCTATATTAGTTGTGCAGTTTGCAAGATCACTTCATCAGATCTGAAGGACGGAAGACAACACATAGGCCTGAGCCTTTTAGCATGTTAAAGTGAATCTCACATATGATGATTAGCATAATAAAAACATGTGCTACTCTTCTTTATCTGGGGAATATTAACTGATCTCACTGAAGAATGACTCTAGAGCTGAATGTTTAACACAGAGTTTTAGTAGGGGGTTTTGTTGTATGCAGTTACATTTCTCTGGCTGAAAATATCTTGCGTTGCTTTTTCCGGAGGCCCTCACCCTGCTCTGACTACACCCATGGTCCCTGTCTCAACCACACAGGCACAGCATTTATCTTCTTTGCTGAAATTGTTATGCTTATGTGTTCATTATCCATCTTTCCTTTCCACCCTTCTCCCAGCTTCAGTCCCTATAGAAATTATCTACTATTCATGTTTTAAGTTTCATCAGGATAGAAGTTTGACTAGGTCTGTGTTAATGTGTAGTCATTTGCTCATAGTCTACTGTAAAAAGCAGTCCAGAGGGGAGGGACTTGGTCCTCTTCGTGAGGGGTGAAAAACGATTACTGGGGGATTTGGGATTTGAAAAGGAGGTAATCTGGGAATGAATTGCGTTTTGAGGTCTCTCCTGTCATTTCTGTTCCCAGGTGCACAAGGAGGTCAGCCAAGGCAAAACGGCGAAGGGCCATACCCAGACAGGTGATGATCTGAAAGCATCCTCAAGTGGAAGTATAATTTATGGAATTTCCAAGGATCCCTGCCAACTTAGTGCATACTGCAGAATTAAGCAAGCATTAAGAGTTTTAAGTGAAAGGTAAAATTTCTTACATCAAAAGAAGAAGGATCAGTTGAGATAAAATGGCAGAATGAGTTTGAGATGACATGTAAGAATGAGTTTGACAAGTTTGTGTGACATGGTAGTTCAGTCTGACCAGATGAAAGAGACAACAGAAATAAAGGAGGAAATGCAAAAGAGAGATCAAATAGTAGAAGGCCTTCAATGCCTTCAACTCCCGCTGGGAGTTTCCCAACAGTGGTAGTCCCTGAACATTAGTCTGTGACCTACATTCATTGGCCCAGTGCTTGCCTCGGCGGCACCGTGGACAAAATCCAGGTGCTCTATGTGGTCTTTCTCGAGGCTGTGGGGAGATGACAGGAGGTGCCCTCAGATGCTCCCTTGGGTGAGAGCACCCTCAAGCAAAATGGCTGAGCTGTCCACAGCGAAAACATCCACCTTTAAAATGACACTGTGTCCCTTGCCAGGGGCGGGGCTTATGTGTTGGCCCAAATGTTTTTTGTAGTGCAAATGCTACACCCTGCATGTAGGAAAGTCCCACATCTGGGCAGAGTTTGACAAAGTCAGAAACTGAGTTCTCTTTTTTTTTATAAGGCAGAATGAGGCCCTGACATGTACTGTTTGCATTTTCATAGGCCAGTTTAGCTAGAATATTCCCAGCCTCAGAATCAGGAACTATTCTAGATATTGCCTGCAGTAAATGAGACACAAATTCCTGGAAATGTTCATCTGGGCCTTGCTGAATGCTGCTGAGCTCTTCAGTTTTAGCTCTGGCAGTGGGCAGGCTCCTCCAAGCCTTGCTGATATGCTTGTAAAGTGAACTGAAGCTGATCCAGCAAGGCAGAGTACTGCCCTTCCCCGTCAGCATATCCAGGCTGACGGGAATGTTATGCATTTGATTTCTATTGGCCTGTTGTGCCCACAAGTCTACAAATTCACTTTTCCATAGCAAGTAATCACCTCCAGTGAGACATGCTTTAGCAAGCATTTTCCGGTCTTTAGGAGCCAGAGCCTCAGTGTTATTGTCTTCAAGAGAGCAAGGGTAAAAGGGGCAGTTGCACCATATTGAGGACAGGACTGTCTGAGCTCCTTCAAAGCTTTGAAATGGATAGGATTATGTTGTCTGGTAGGATTTCCATCCCCTTCCTGCCTTTCAATGACTGGTAGGCAGAGACAGTGGACCCCGGTTGTATCTTCACCCCACCTTTGGGCTTCCTAGAAGCTGCGCTGCAAAGCTGAGTAGTGAGCAGGACGGGGAGTTACTCTGGTAGTAACAGAAATGGAATGTCCCCAGTTAGACTGACTACTAGGGGAGTGTGGAGGCGTGGAGAGGTTCCCTGCTTGCAGTTCACAGCTCTGAGGCCTATCAGGACAGAGAGGTGATTGCAGGGGTTTAGGGGTGGACCATTGCAAATTTTGAAAAGCGATCAAGAAAGGGCCAGTATTGGTAGGAGGTTTCAAGGTGTTAGAAGGCCCTGTGTCGCCCTCTCCCTCCACCTCGGATTCCGAGGAGGCAGATTCCTCCTGCTTACAATATGAGTCCTCCTGGTCGCCATATTGGATGCCATGGCTACCATGTTGGACGCCATATGCGCCATGTTGCCCATTCCTAGGGAACTCCTTCTCACATTGCTGTTCCTCTTTTAACAACTCTTGTTTATACTTGGGAGGTAATGGCTCACAGTCCACGGGGCTGTAACATTAGTTAAAGCCTCATAACTGGTGACTGTTTTGATTGCTCAACTATAGAGCCTTCCTCCGGAAGTCTATCAGGCAAACGAATAACCTTATGGGAGGGGTCCAAACTTTCCTTCACTAAATTCCATAAAACAAACGTTTCTACAGGAAAGTCCTGAGGCCCATGAAGGATAAAGTGCTGTTTAAGCTGCAGCCCCACCTTTTGCCAAGTCTGCTCATTTATGGTTCCTTCTTCAGGGAACCAGGGGCAGGTACCCTGCACAAAAACAAGAAAAGATTCTAGCTCCTGACTGCGCACATTACTGCTGCGGGCGCGAAGCATGGCTTTAAGCATATGTACAAAGATTTCTTGGTCTTTAGACCCTGATTGTCCCATATTTTACTCCTGATTCTACTGCTCCCGTACCCCACTCTGGACTTTATTGCTTCTGTACCTTTTTTCCGGTTCCCAAAACTGTACTGATGTGCATCTGATCCTTGGGGAATCCCCTCACTTAAGTTTTCTTTACCCTGTTCTCAGGTCCCTGTTCGGGCGCCACCTGTGGAGTCTAGCTCTGCAAACCAGCTGAACCTGAGAGGGGTGGATGGGAGACGCAAGAAAAACAGAGATAGCAAGAAAGACACAGAAACCAAAGTTGGGGCCAGGAGGTCCACTGGCTGCTGGTGGCGGACAGGTGATGCACGTTTACTTCACAGCACAGCTTATATACACAGGTTCACTTCTGTGAGCTGCCCACAATGATATCACTTCCGGTGTCCTCATTTCCGGATCCAGTGTTCTAACATCTGGTGTTCTTACTTCTGGATCTGGTCTTCTTACTTCCAGCTCTCCACAAATGCCAGAATTTTGTTTTACTGTAGACAATGGGAAAGGAGGATTGAAGTGAAGTTTTAGGATGATGAGGTCTCACAATGTCTCACCCCACATGTTCCTCTTACAACATGGCATGGATTCTTCCCATTTGAGGAGTTCTTTCTTCCTTTGCCGCGAGTCTGGATGGGCCCGTGACTACAGTGGAAGTAATATGGTTACTGGTTAGGGGAGGGTGTGTGTGTGTGTGTGTGTGTGTGTGTGTGTATGGTACATATAATGGTTCAATCACTGTATTGTGTACTTGAAATCAATATAATATTCTATGTAAACTATACTTCAATAAAACAACAACAAAAACAAAGCCCAAAGTTAGTATTAGGAAAGAAATAACAAAGACCAGAGAAGAAATAAATGAAATAAAGACTAAAAAAGACAATTCAAAAGGTCACTGAAGCTAAGAGCTGTTCTTTGAAAAGATAAACAAAATTGACAAATCTTTAGCTAGACTCATCAAGAAAAAAGAAAAAGGAAACTCAAATAAAATCAGAAATGAAAGAAAAAGTTTGAATGGACACCACAGAAATACAAATGATTATAAGAAATTATGAAAAATTATATACCAGCAAATTGGACAACTTGGAAGAAATGGATAATTTGCTGGAAACATACAATGTTCCAAGACTGACCCAGCAAGAAACAGAAAATCTGAATAGACTAATTACTAGCAATGACATTGAATTGGAAATAAAAAAATCCTAACAAAAAAAGTCCAGTACCAAATGAGTTTCATAGGTGAATTCCACCAAACATTCATAAAAGACTTAATAGCTGTCCTAAACAAACTATTCCAAAAAATTGAAGAGGGGGAATATTTCGAATTCATTCTATGAGGACAGCATTACACTAGTAGAAAAACCAAACAGACACTACAAAAGAAGAAAATTATAGACCAACATCCCTGATGAACACTGGTGCAAAAATCCACCACACAATATTAGTATACTGAGTTTACAAATACATTGGAAGAATCATTCATCACACCCAAGTCGAAGTTATTCCAGGGATGCAAGAATGATTTCATGTCCACAAATCAATGTTATATACCACATTAACAAAACAAAGGATAAAAACCATATGAACATCTATATAGATACTGAAAAAACATTTGACAAAATTGAATGTCTGTTCATGATTTAAAAAAAAATCTCCGAACAAAGTGGGTATAGAGGGAATATATCTAAACATAATAAAAGTCACATATGACAAATCCATAGCTAATATCAAAGTCAATGGCAAAAAACTGAAAGCTTTTCTTCTAAGATGAGGCACAAGACAAAGATGCCACCCTCACCACTTTTATTCAACATAATACTAGAAGTCCTAGCCACAGAAATTATAAAAGAAAAAGAAATAAAGGCATCCAAGGTGGTAAGGCAGAAGTAAAACTGTCACTATTTGCAGATGACATGATACTATATATATAGAAAATGTGAAAGACTTCACCAAAAAACCATTAGAATTAATAAGTGAATTGAGTAAAGTCCCATAATATAAAGTCAATGTACAGAAATCGGTTGCATTTCTATATAGAAATAATGAACTACCAGAAAGAAATTAAGAAAATTATCCCACTTACAATTGCATCAGAAAGAACAAAATACCGAGGAATAAATCTAAACAAGGAGATGAAAGACCCGTACTTTGAAAACTATTAAACATGGGTGAAAGAAACTGAAGATGACACAGATAAATGGAAAGCTACTCCATGATCATGGATAGGAAGAATTAATATTGTAAAAATGACCGTCCTGCTAATGCAATCTACCAGTTCAGTGCAATGCCTAAACAGAACACCAATGACCTATCAAAACACCATTCTTTTTACAGAGCTATAGCAAATAATCTTAAAAATTTATATGGGGACTTGCAAGATGGCGGCATGAAAGGTGAGACAGAGAGATCCTCCACAAACCACAAATTGTACAAGAATATTGTTAATTAGTACAACTAATCTTAAAACAGCAACAAGAAAGAAGGCTGAACCAGACTGCAAACTGACCTCACGAACAGAGCAGACCTCACGAAACAGGGTAATGTAGGAAAGCCTTAATCTGGCAGGACCCAGGTCCTTCCCCCACCACAGCTCACTGGCTGGAGGAAGAGAAACAGAGCAGGGGAGGGGGTGGAATACTGGGACTGCTGAACACCTGGCCCTGGAGATCTGCTTTGTTAGCAGAATACTATAGCGTGTAGTGCTCTGGACGTTGGGGAGCTCAGAGAGGCAGAGTGCTTGAGAAATTGACATTCCGGCTGTTTGTGGAGGACAGGATCCACACCCCGCCGCTCTGTGTTGCAGGAAAGGCAGGCAGTCTGAGAGGCTTCCCAAGAGCCAGAGGGCTGCTGAAGGGGTGGAGTTTGCATGGAGGTTGCTGAGCTGGAGAAGGGAGAGCTGAACAAGGTTGTCTGGGGTGCTCTGCCCAGCTGGTTGGGAACTTTGGGGAGCTTCAGGTACTCCATCCCCCTGACTGCCTACTCAGCTCCAAGGCCCTCCCACTGTGACACACAGCCTGCCAAACCTTACTACTAGCCTGCAGGCACCTGCTTGCAAACCGCCAGTCACTATGCAGGTGTCAGGATGCCAGAGGGAGGCCCAGCCTGCAACAGCTACAGACACAAAGCACAGAGGTTTACACGTGTGTATGTGGCCCACTGGCTCTGACACGGGAGACAGGCAGGACAGACGGGAATCAGGAAACAGATCTTTCCTCCCCCCAGGCACCAGCTCTGCTCCCCCATGACCCCCAAACTCACTCTAGGGTCTGAGCAGCTCCAGAGACTGGAGTTTCTGTGCACTAGTGGGCACCACACAGAAAAATGAAATGACAAAAGAACATGGTTCAGACCAAAATCTCACAAACCCCAGAAAAAGGGCCAAATGAAACCAAACTCACCAATCTTCATGACCGTTCATAATAAAAATTATAAACATGCTTATGGAGGTACAGAAAAATATTCAAGAGCTTAGGAATGAACTTAAGATGGAGAGTCAATCATTAATGAATTCCATATCTGAAATGAAACATACAATGGAGGGATTTAAAAGCAGATTAGATGTAGTAGAAGAGACAGTAAATGCAATAGAAATTAGCGAAGAGGAATACAAAGAAGCTGAGGCACAGAAAGAAAAAAAGGATCTCTAAAAATGAAAGAATATTGAGAGAACTTTGCTACCAATCCAAATGCAACAATATTCACATTACAGGGGTACCAGAAGAAGAAGAAGAGAGAAAAAGGGATAGAAAGTGTCATTGAGGAGGTAATTGCTGAAAACTTCCCCAATCTCTCAAGCCATGGAGGTGCACAAATCTCCCAACACAAGGGACCCAAGGAAGACAACATCAAGACATATAATAATTAAAATGACAAAGATCAAGGATAAAGACAGACTTTTAAAAACAGCTAGAGAGAAAAAAAACATCACATACAAAGGAAAACCCATCAGGCTATCATCAGACTTCTCAACAGAAACCTTGCAGGCCAGAAGGGAGTGGCATGATATATTTAATGCAATGAAGCAGAAGGGCCTTGAACCAAGAATACTTTACCCACCAAGGTTATCATTTAAATTTGAAGGAGGGATTAAACAATTTTCAGATAAGCAAAAGCTGACAGAAATTAAATCCCACAAACCACCTCTACAGTGCATTTTGGAGGGACTCCTATAGATGGAAGTATTCCTAAGGCTAAACAGATATCATTCAAGGGAAAACAAAGAGTACAGAATATGATTCATAACATACAAAGAATGGAGGAGGGAAGAAAAAGGAGAAAAAAAAAGAAACTTTAGGTTGTGTTCGTAATAGTATAAGAAGTAAGTAAAATTAGACTGTTAGATAGTAAGGGAATTGCCCTTGAACCTTTGTTAACCCCGAATCTAAAGCCTGCAATGGCAATAACTACGTATGTATCAATAATCACCCTAAGTGTAAATGGTCTGAATGCATCAATCAAAAGAAATAGAGTTACTGAATGTATAAAAAACAAGACCCATCTGTATGCTGCCTACAAGAGACTCACTTCAAACCCAAAGACAAACACAGACTGTAAGTGAAAGAATGGAAAAAGATATTTCATGCAACTAATAGGGAGAAAAAAGCAGGAGTTGCAGTACTTGTATCAGACCAAAGAAAGTAACAAGAGACAAAGGACATTACATAATGATAAAAGGGTCAGTCCAACAAGAGGATATAACTATTATAAATATATATGCACCCCACATAGGATCGCCTACATATGTGAAACAAATACTAACATAATTAAAGGGGCAAATAGAATGCAATGTATTCATTTTAGGAGACTTCAACACACCACTCACTCCAAAGGACAGATCAACCAGACAGAAAATAAGTAAAGAGACAGAGGCACTGAAAAACATATTAGAACAGATGGACCTAACAGACATCTACAGAACACTCCATAAAAATCCAACAGGATACATGTTCTTCTCAAGTGCACATGGAACATTTTCAAGAATTGATCATGTATTAGGCCACAAAACGAACCTCAGTAAATTCAAAAAGATTGAAATTGTACCAGCCAGCTTCTCAGATCACAAACGTATGAAACTAGACATAAATTACACAAAGAAAATGAAGAAGCCCACAAACACATGGAGGCTTAATAACATGCTCCTAAATAATCAATGGATCAATGACCACATAAAAACAGAGATCAAGCAATATATGGAGACAAATGACAACAATAATTCAACACCACAAAATCTGTGGGATGTAGCAAAGGCCATGCTAAGAGGGAAATATATTGCAATACAGGCCTACCTCAGGAAAGAAGAACAATCCCAAATGAACAGTCTAAACTCAAAATTAATGAAACTAGAAAAGGAAGAACAAATGAGGCCCAAAGTCATTAGAAGGAGGGACATTATAAAGATTAAAGCAGAAATAAATAAAATTGGGAAAAGTAAAACAATAGAAAGAATCAATGAAAGCAGCAGCTGGTTTGTTGAGAAAAATCAACAAAATAGAAAAACCCCACCCGGACTTATGTGGAAAAAAAGAGAGTCTACACACATAAACAGAATCAGAAATGAGAAAGGAAAAATCACTACGGACACCACAGAAATACAAAGAATTGTGAGAGAATACTATGAAAAATTATATGGTAACAAACTGGATAACCTAGAAGAAATGGACAACATTCTAGAAAAATGCAACCTTCCAAGGCTGACCCAGGAAGAAACAGAAAATCTGAATAGACGAATTACCAGCAAAGAAATTGAACTGGTAATCAAAAAACTACCTAAGAACAAAACCCCTGGACAAGATGGTTTCACTGCTGAATTTTACCAAACGTTTAGTGAAGACCTAATACCCATCCTCATTAAAGTTTTCCAAGGAGTAGAAGAGGAGGGAATACTCCCAAACTCATTCTGCAAGGCCAACATCACTCTAATAACAAAACCAGGCAAAGACACCACAAAAAAAGAAAATTACAGACCAATATCCCCGATGAACACAGATGCAAATATACTCAACAAAATATCAGCAAATCGAAATCAAAATATCAAAAAATCATCCATCATGATCAAGTGGGATTCATCCCAGGGATGCAAGGATGGTACAACATTTGAAAATCCATCAACATCATCCACCACATCAACAAAAGAAGAACAAAAACCACATGATCATCTCCATAGATGCTGAAAAAGCATTCGACAAAATTCAACATTCATTCATGATAAAAACTCTCAACAAAATGGGTATAGAGGGCAAGTACCTCAACATAATAAAGGTCATATATGACAAACCCACAGCCCACATTATACTTAACAGCGAGAAGCTCAAAGCTTTTCCTTCAAGATCTGGAACAAGACAAGGATGCCCACTCTCCCCACTTTTATTCAACATAGTTCGGGAGGCCACGGCAAGCAGACAACACAAAGAAATAAAAGGCTTCCAGATTGGCAAGGAAGAACTCAAACTGTCCCTGTTTGCAAATGACATGATATTGTACATAAAAAACCCTAAAGAATCCACTCCAAAACTACTACATCTAATATCTGAATTCAGCAAAGTTGCAGGAAACAAAATTAACACACAGAAATCTGTTGCTTTCCTACACACTAACGATGAAGTAGCAGCAAGAGAAATCAGAAAACAATTCCATTCACAATTGCATCCAAATGAATAAAATACCTAGGAATAAACCTAACAAAGGAAGTGAAAGACCTATACCCTTGAAACTACTAGACACTCTTAAGAGAAATTAAAGAGGACACTAATAAATGGAAATTCATCACATGCTCTCGGCTAGGAAGAATTAATATTGTTAAAATGGCCATCCTGCCTAAAGCAATCTACAGATTCAATGCAATCCCTATCAAATGACCAACAACATTCTTCAATGAACTAGAGGAAACAGTTCTAAAATTCATATGGAATGACAAAGACCCGAATAGCCAAAGCAATCCTGAGAAAGAAGAGTAAACCAGGGGGAATTTCGCTCCCTGACTTCAAGCTGTACTACAAAGCTACAGTAATCAAGACAGTTGGGTACTGGCACAAGAACAGACCCATACACCAGTGGAACAGAATAGAGAGCCCAGATATAAACCCAAGCATATATGGTCAATTAATATATGATAAAACAGCCATGGATATAAAATGAGGAAATGACAGCCTCTTCAACAGCTGGTGTTGGCAAAACTGGACAGCTACATGTAAGAGAATGAAACTGGATTATTGTCTAACCCCATACACAAAAGTAAACTCGAAATAGATCAAAGACCTGAATGTAAGTCATGAAACCATAAAACTCTTTGAAGCCAACATAGGCAAAAATCTCCTGAATATAAGCATGAGCAATTTCTTTCTGAAAGCATCTCCTTGAGCAAGGGAAAAAAAAGCAACAATGAACACATGGGACTACATCAAACTAAAAATTTCTGAATGGAAAGGGACACCATCAACAGAACAAAACGGTATCCTACAGTATGGGACAATATATTTGTAAATGATGTATCTGACAAGGGGTTAGCATCCAAATATATGTAAAGAACTCACATGCCTCAACACCCAAAAGCAAGTAACCTGATTAAAAAATGGGCAGAGGTTATGAAGAGACCATTCTCTAAAGAAGAAATTTAGATAGCCAAGAGAAACACGAGGAGATGCTCCACATCAGTAATCATCAGGGGAATGACAATTAAAACCACAATGAGATATCACCTCACACCAGTTAGGATGGCCACCTTCCAAAAGACAAACAACTACAAATGTTAGTGAGGTTGTGGAGAAAGCGGAACCCTACTACATTGCTCGTGGGAACGTAAGTTAGTTCAACCATTGTGGAGAGCAGTATGGGACAACTGGATGGGGTTGGAACAACATGGATGAAGCTAGAGGGTATTATGCTCAGTGAAATAAGCCAGGCAGAGAAAGACAAGTATCAAATGATTTCACTCAAGGAAAACAATTTGTTCATTTTTTATTTTGTTTCCCTTGCCCGAGGAGATGCGTTGAGGAAAAAGTTACTCATATTTATATTTAAGAGATTTTTGCCTATGTTGGCTTCAAAGAGTTTTATGGTTTCATGACTTACATACAGGTCTTTGATCCATTTCAAGTTTACCTTGGTGTATGGGGTTAGACAATAATCCAGTTTCAATCTCTTGCTTGTAGCTGTCCAGTTTTGCCAACACCAGTTGTTGAAGAGGCTGTCATTTCCCCATTGTATATCCATGGCTCCTTTATTGTATATTAATTGACCATATATGCTTGGGTTTATATCTGGGCTCTCTACTCTGTTCCATATGTCTATGAGTCTATTCTTGTGCCAGTAACAAATTGTCTTGATTACTGTGGCTTTGTAGTAGAGCTTGAAGTAGGGGAGCATAATCCCTCCCCCCTTTATTCTTCCTTCTCAGTATTGCTTTGGCTATTCAGGGTTCCATATGAATTTTATAACTATTTGTTTTAGTTCGTGGAGGAATGCTGTTGGTATTTTATAGGGATTATATTGAATCTGTAGATTGCATTAGGCAGGATGGCCATTTTTTTGGTATTATTAAGGCACAATTACTTGAGCAACATTATGGTTACTAGACTCCCCCTATTATCAAGTCCCCACCACATACCACATTACAGTCACTGTCCATCAGCATAGTAAGATGCTATAGAATCACTACTTGTCTTCTCTATGTTATATTGCCTTCCCCGTATCCACCCCCCCGGTACATTATGTGTGCTAATTGTAATACCCCTTTTCCCCCGATATCCCTCACTTCCGACCCATCCTCCCCAATCCCTTTCCCTTTGGTAACTGTTAGTCCATTCTTGGATTCTGTGAGTCTGCTGCTGTTTTGTTCCTTCAGTTTTTTATTTGTTCTTATACTCCATTGAGCAAATGGGACTACATCATGCTAAAAAGATTCTGTACAGCAAAGGATATGGTCAGCAGAACAAATAGGCATCCTATAGTTTGGGAGAATATATTTGTAAATGACATATCTGACAAGGGGTTAACATCCAAAATATATAAAGAACTCACACATCTCAATAAACAAAAAGAATAAAACCCTATTAAAAAATGGGCTACGGATATGAACAGACACTTCTCCAAAAAAGAAATTCAGATGGCCAACAGGCACATGAAAAGATGTTCCACATCACTAATTATCAGGGCAATGCAAATTAAAACTACAATGAGATATCACCTCACACCAGTTAGGATGGCCAACATCGAAAATACTAGTAACAAGAAATGCTGATGAGTATGTGGAAAAAGGGGAACTCTCCTATATTGCTGGTGGGAATGTAAGCTAGTTCACCTATTGTGGAAAGCAGTATGGAGGTTCTTCAAAAAAACTAAAAATAGGAATACAATTTGACCCAGGAATTCCACTCCTAGAAATTTACCCTACGAATGCAGGATCCCACTTTCAAAAACATATGACCCCTATGTTTATCACAGCACTATTTATAATAGCCAAGAATGGAAACAACCTAAGCGTCCATCAGAAGATGAATGGATAAAGAAGATGTGGTACATATACACAATGGAAAATTATTCAGCCATAAGAAGAAAACAAATCCTACCATTTGCAACAACGTGCATGGAGCTAGAGGGTATTATGCTCAGTGAAATAAGTCAGTCAGAGAAACACAAGTACCAAATGATTTCATTCATCTGTGGTGTATAAAAACAAAGCAAAAACTGAAGGAACAAACCAGCAGCAGACTCACAGAACGCAAGAATGGACTAACAGTTGCCAAAGGGAAAAGGACTGGGCACGGTGGTGTGTGGTAAGGGAGGGATAAGGGGAAAAAGCGGCATTATGGTTAGCACACATAGTGTAAGGGGGGGGGCACGAGGAAGGCAGTATAGCACAGAGAAGACAATAAGTGACTCTATAGCATCTTACTACACTGATGGACAGTGATTGCAATGGGGTATGTGGTGCGGACTTGAAAATGGGGGGAATCTAATAACCGCAATTTTGCTCATGTGATTTTACATTAATGATACCATAATTAAAAAAAAAAAAAAAAAAAAGCTGAGACACATGGTGGTCATATATTTAATTATGAGATGCAGATAATTCTATGACCTTGGTCGTAATATATTTCCCAAAGCGGCTCCCAAAGAGAATGCATAGATAAGATGTTTTAATTCTGGTATGTTTATCTGAAACTTTGGAGAATGATAGTCAGCCTCGGATATAGGTGTCTCTGGAAAATTCCTAACCAAGGAGGCTGAGACCCATAGGGTCTAAAGACTCGGGCTCTTGGTCGATAGGAGCATCCTCAAATAAGTTAAATCTAAGGAAAGGTACTCAGTTCAAAGGTATGTTGAGGATGAAATTTGGACTAAATAAGATTAGGAGTTGCGTAACTTACAAATTCTATGGCTAGTAAAATACATAGCTAAAAACCTAACCAAGGAAGTGAAAGACCTATACTTAGAAACTACAAGACACTCTTAAGAGAAATTAAAGAGAACACCAATAAATGGAAATACATCCTGTGCTCATGGATAGGAAGAATTAATATTGTCAAAACGGCCATCCTGCCTAAAGCAATGTACAGATTCAGTGTAATCCATATCAACATACCAACAGCATTCTACAACAAACTAGACCAAATAGTTCTAAAATTCATATGGAACCACAAAAGACCCCAAATAGCCAAAGCAATCCTGAGAAGGAAGAATAAAGCTGGGGGCTTATGCTCCCCTACTTCAAGCTCTACTACAAAGCCACAGTAATCAAGACAATTTGGTATTGGCACAAGAACTGAAAAATAGGCCAGAGGAACAGACTAGAGAGCCCAGATATAAACCCAAGCATATATGGTCAATTAATATACCATGAAGGAGCCATGGACATACAATGGGGAAATGACAGCCTCTTCAACAACTGGTGTTGGCAAAACTGGACAGCTACATCCAAGAGAATGATACTGGATTATTGTTTAACCCCATACACAAAAGCAAACTTGAAATGGATCAAGGACCTGAATGTAAGCCATGAAACTATAAAACTCTTCGAAGACAACATAGGCAAAAATCTCAATATTAACATGAGCAACTTCTTCCTGAATGCATCGCCTCGAGCAAGGGAAACAAAAGCAAAAATGAACACATGGGACTACATCAGACTAAAAAGCTTCTGTATGGCAAAGGACACCATCAATAGAACAAAAAGGTATCCTACAGAATGGGAGACTATATTTGTAAATGACATATCCAACAATGGGTTAACATCCAAAATATATAAAGAACTCACATACCTCAACACCCAAAAAGCAAATAACCCAATTAAAAAGTGGATGGAGGATATGAAGAGACAATTCTCCAAAGAAGAATTTCAGATGGCCAACAGACACATGAAAAGATACTCCACATCACTAATCATCAAGGAAATGCAAATTAAAACAATAGTGAGATATCACCTCACACCACTAAGGATGGCCATCCAAAAGACTAAGAACAACAAATGCTGGCAAGGATGCATAGAAAGGGGAACCCTCCTACACTGCAGGTGGGAATGTAAGCTAGTTCAACCATTGTGGAAATCCATATGGAGGTTTCTCAAAAAACTAAAAATAGAAATACCATTTGACCTGAGAATCCCACTCCTAGGAATTTACCCAAAGAAAGAAGTTCTCAGATTCAAGAAGACATATGCACTCCTATGTTTATCACAGCACTATTTACAATAGCCAAGAAATGGAAGTAACCTAAGTGTCCATCAGTAAATGAATGGATAAAAAAGAAGTGGTACATATACACAATGGAATATTATTCATCCATAAGAAAGAAACAAATCCTACCATTTGCAACAACATGAAAGGAGCTGGAGGATATTATGCTCAGTGAAATAAGCCAGGCGGAGAAAGACAAGTGCCAAATGATTTCCCTCATTTGTGGAGTATAACAACGAAGCAAAACTGAAGGAAGAGAACAGCAGCAGACTCACAGACTCAAGAAGGGACTAGTGGTTACCAAAGGGGAGGGGTGGTGGACGGTGTGTAGGGATGAAGGGAGAAGGGGATAGTGTGGCTTTATGTTTAGTACACATGGTGTGAGGGGTCACAGACAAAACAGTGTAGCACAGAGAAGGCAAATAGTGAATCTGTGGCATCTTGCTACAGTGATGGACAGTGGCTGCAATGGGGTATGGGTGGGGACTTGATAATATGGGTAAATGTAGTAACCACATTGCTCTTTCATGTGAAACCTTCGTAAGAGTGTACAGCAATAATACTTAAATAAAAAAATTTTAAATATTCTATGGCTAGATCTTAGTTCTGCATATAGTGTATTCTATAATGTGCTATACACATAGAACATAATACTGTCACTAATTTAAGAAACGTACATTTAGCACTAAAACACATTTGCTATTGTAATGCAGAATGTATTGCCTCAACTATTAACCAAATGTAGCAAAACTGCATAAGGTGTGAAACAAGAAAGAAAAATATGTGCACTCAGAAACAAAGTAGACTTGAAAGAATAGCATGTAGCTAACAAAATTAATGACTAGAAATTGTTCACACACAGTTCCTTTAATATTGCAAATAACTGGACATTAGAGATGTATTTTCTATAATAAGAAGTAAATAGTATGGTAACTTGACCTTTTCTCTTCAAATGAACCACTTCACCCTTAATACTCGCAGAAAGAATGTTTTTTGTTGAGACACCAGGACTAAGCTGATTATCAATTTCATAAAAAGACCGATACAGACCCCGAATAGCCAAAGCAATTCTGAGAAGGAAGAATAAAGCGGGGGGGGGTATTATGCTCCCCAACTTCAAGCTCTACTACAAAGCCACAGTAATCAGGACAATTTGGTACTGGCACAAGAACTGACCCACAGACCAATGGAACAGACTAGAGAGCCCTGATATAAACCCAACCATATATGTTCAATTAATATATGATAAAGGAGCCATGGACATACAATGGGGGAAATGACAGCCTCTTCAACAATTGGTGTTGGCAAAACTGGACAGCTACATACAAGAGAATGAAACTGGATTATTGTTTAACCCCATACACAAAAGTAAACTCTAAGTGGATCAAGGACCTGAATGTAAGTAATGAAACCATAAAACTCTTCCAAGACAGCATAGGCAAAAATCTCCTGAATATAAGCATAAGCAACTTCTTCCTGAACGCATCTCTTCGAGCAAGGGAAACAAAAGCAGAAATGAACTCATGGTACTACCTCAAACTTAAAAGTTTCTGTACAGCAAAGGACACCATCAACAGAACAAAAAGGCATCCTACAGTATGGGAGAATATATTTGTAAATGACATATCTGACAAGGGGTTAACATCCAAACTACACAAAGAACTTACACACCTCAACACCCAAAAAGCAAATAACCCGATTAAAAAATGGGCGGAGGACATGAAGAAACAATTCTCCAAAGAAGAAATTGAGATGGCCAACAGACACATGAAAAGATGCTCCACATCACTAATCATCAGGGAAATGAAAATTAAAACCACAATGAGATATCACCTCACACCAGTAAGGATGGCCACCATCCAAAAGACTAAGAACAACAAATGCTGGTGAGGATGTGGAGAAAGGGGAACCCTCCTACACTGCTGGTGGGAATGTAAGCTAGTTCAACCATTGTGGAAAGCAATATGGAGGTTCCTCAAAAAACTAAAAATACAAATACCATTTGACCCTGGAATCCCACTCCTTGGAATTTACGCAAAGAATACAACTTCTCAGATTCAAAAAGACATATGCACCCCTATGTTTATTGCAGCACTTTTTACAATAGCCAAGATATGGAAGCAACCTAAGTTTCCATCAGTAGATGAATAAGTAAAGATGTGGTACATATATACAATGGAATACTATTCAGCCATAAGAAAGAAACAAATCCTACTATTTGCAACAACATGGATGGAGCTGTAGGATAGTATGCTCAGTGAAATAAGCCAGGTGGAGAAAGACAAGTGCCAAATGATTTCCCTCATTTGTGGAGTATAACGATAAAGCAAAACTGAAGGAACAAAATAGCAGCAGACTCAGAGACTCCAAGAAGGAACTAGTGGTTGCCAAAGGGGAATGGTGTGGAAGGGTGTATGGGGAGAGTGGGAGAAGGGGATTGTGGGGTATTATGATTGGTGCACATGGTGTGGGGGATCAAAGGGAAAACAGTGTTACACAGAGAAGGCAAATAGTGAATCTGTGTCATCTTAGTACACTGATGGACAGTGACTGCATTGGGGTATAGTTGGGGACTTGATAATATGGGTAAATGTAGTAAGCACATTGTTTTTTCATGTGAAACATTCATAAGAGTGTATGTCAATAATACCTTAATAAAAAACAAAAGACCAATACATCTCTGATAGAGACTGGTCACACTTCAGGAGCTGTTAGAGCATGAACGAGGGGTGCTACTAGACAAGGAGCCCAAGTCCAGGTCGCTGACTACCCATCATAATGTTGACAAATGCTTTTCTTTCCAGGAATTCAAAGCTTTTGACTATTATCAATATTTTTGAACACTCTAGTAAGGGAATTGGTGACTGCAGCATACAAATTAGCACCAAGCAAAGGAACATTACCCTAAAGAGAAAGCACAATATTTCAAAAACATCAGCTACACAGCAGTTGGGAATTTTAAAAATGAACAGCCAGTGTTAACCGAAGCTTGGTTAACCAGAGCTCATTTGCATCTGGGGAGGTAGTGTTCACTGACATGACCTTTCTGGAGGGTACTCTGGTGACTCATGCCATAAACCTGCAAATGTTCATTCTCTTTAGGAAAGAGATTCTAATTCTAGGAATATATCCCAAGAAACTATAAGAATGTGAAAAAATTAGCTAGAAGAATGTTTATTGTAATATTATTTTTAATGAAATACATGAAGCAAACTAAATGTCCTGTAATAGCAGATTGATTACTTAAGTTATGACCTATCTCTAAAGCAGAATAGTATTAAAATGATACATAAAATATTTAATAATCTGGAAAGATGTCCATACTATATTGACTAGAAAAGCAGATTCCCAAACACATGTAGTAGGACCTTATTTTGTCTGTAAAGAGACTTGTATATACGGAATTTTAAGCATACCTAATATAGTTGGAAAAGGAATGCAAGAATGATCACCCAAAACATTAAACAGCACAGTGCCTCTTGAGCAACACAGATTTCAACTGTGCAGGGCACTTGTTTTTCAGTAAATATATTGGAAAAATTTTTGTAGCTTTGTGATACAATTTGATAAAAAAGATTTTCCTTTGTGAAGCTTACTGTACTGTAAGAATATGATATATAATACATATACAAAATATGTGTTGTTTATGTTATCAGTAAGGTTTCCCAACCACAGTAAGGGATTAGTAGTTAAGTTTTGGGAGAGTCCAAAGTTATATGTGGAATTCTGACAGTGTGAGGGTGGAGGTTGGTGCCTCTAAACCAGCATTGTTCAAGGGTTAACAATATGACTGAATTGGTCAGATTCTGGGGGAATTTTTCTGTTTTTACTCATACGTGTTTAAAGTTTTCCTACAAAAAAGGTCACTTATGCAATAAGGGTGAAAAAGCTACTTGAAAAACCAATGTCAGTCCGTTAACGTGCACAAATTTAAAGCATTTACATAACCATCGGGAGTCATGATGAACTTGAAAAAGGGGTCTGATCTATTTTTGGATTTTCTAGATTTACTTGGAGGAAAACAATTCACTACATAAACCTGTCTTTAAAAGGCTCTTCAGTTTTCAAAGAATCACGAGCTCAAATTTTGTAGTAGATTATCTCCTGGCATCTCTGAAATTAAAGCACTTACCAGATATTTTAATCTGCTGGTTATAAAAACAGCCTCTTTTCCAGAAATTCTCTTTTCTTTACATAAATCCCCATGTATGTCTCCTAGGTAGATTCTTCTTCTTTTTCAGTTGAAGTCATGGTCCCATCATGTCCTTGGTGACTATGAAAGGCTGAGCTCCCTAAACACACAAACCCTTCCTGCCCCCGTGGCTTCATCCCACCTGTGCTGGCCCAGGTGCCACCTCCTCCATGAAGCCCCCCATCCCACCCTACGGCAGCTGTATGCATGCACCCTTAGGACCTCCTGTAGCTCTTCACCGGGGATTCTCTTGAAGCTTGATTACTTTGATGGAGAATTATTTATCTGTCCTATGGGACTGTGCATGGAGTCAGGACTCAGCCTGATTTTTGTAGTCCCCTCACCACGTGGGCAGAGACCTTGTGCATCCTGGAGGCTCAGGACCTGTTTGCTGGGTGGAGGCAGAGGGGGAGGAGGCCAGAAAGCACATGGACATCCCCTTGGCATCATCTCCATGTCTCTTTGTGAATTAGTCATAGAAACTTACAAGCCCTTTTCCTCTCACCCACTAAACACAAACCTCTCCTTGCCACACCCTCAAAGGTGAGTGCACCTTTAGCTGAAGGGTCATTTTTTGCTTGGTGAAATCAGCTTACCAGCAAAGAACTGAAATTTCACTTCTGTTTCTGTACCTATTTAGTGTTCACCCCTCCTCCCAGCTGACCAGTTGATGCTACTTTTCCTAATTTTTAAACCCATGTCTCATTTTTCCACAGAACAAAGATTGCATGCCAGATTGTTGCTGTTTCTAGAACGTGGCTGAGCCCTTAGAGGAGTTTTATTTGTCACAGAATCTGCTTGATTTTTAGGCCTGTTTTCCTGCTGGGCTCAGGGTAAAGAGATGGTCCTTAATAGGTCTCTCTTTCCTTCTTAACCTCAAGAGTCTTTTGTAGGGGTCTCAGTGGAGGGGTCTTAAGTTCACCAGAAATACCTTCTTCCATTTGAAACTAGCATTTATTCTTTAAAAAGAAAGAGGCTCTGACCTGTCATTATTTGAGTGTTTTCTCTCAGTAATAATGGATTCTTTCCAGTAGAGAGAAAAGCCTTCTGGACACAGTGAGCCACAGAAACTACAGAACAGAACAGAGAGGTCCCTTCCTGCAGAGAACACTGTAGAATACACGCTGTTCCCTTCTGAACCCAAGGACCTCGTCCTCCATACACTATGAATCTCCAAGCTTGGCTGTGTGCTTGGCTTAAAGACAGAGCACCCTAAACTGTCTACTGAAACCCCCTTCAGGGGAAGCAGGCCCTCACCCACACTGACATTCATGATGGGAGAGCAAAATCATCCAACTTCACATGTCCAGGAATTTGACCCTAACAACCTGTGTACCCACTCGGGGCAGATGGGCTGGGCACACTGTGGCGTCACACAGTGGAGCACTGTGCAGCTGGAGATATGAGAGTGAGGATGGCAAGTTCACACTGGGATGGAAAGGTTTCCATGTCTGTAAAAGCTGCCCTGTGGAAGGGCACACGCACAGTGCGCACTAAAGGATGGAGGTTACACAGCAATGCACAGATTTAGTTTTTCTCCAAAAAGCAAACAGGGAGGAAAAAAGAGAAACTGATAATGAGGGTTACTTCCAGAGCTGGCCTAGAGGGTCAGACTTTTCTGAGTTTGTACCCTTTTATATGGTTAATCTATAAACCACATAGATGTTTTAAATATTCAATTAATGAAGAATAATATAAAAGGGTTGGGAAAAATCAAGTCCTAGATTTGAAAATAAACTGAAATGAATGAACCTCAGTGATTATCAAATTGATAAGAGAGCCACACAGGAGAAAACACTGATTTAAGTACTATTTGAATGTAACACTGTGCCAGTGCAGAGATCTATGCTGGGACTGAGAAAAGCAAAGAAATCTTAAACTTAACTTGGTAGGTGCTGTGGGGAAAACTGTGTTCCCTGAGAAACTACATGGAAGTCCTGTCACCTGGGACCTGGGAATGTGACTTGCTTTGGAAATACAGTCTTTGCAGGTGGAATCGAATTAAGGTGATGTCATCCTGCACCAGGGTGGGCCCTAGTTCAACAACGGGTATCTTCATAGGAAGATGGAAATGTGGCCCTAGACACTGAGACGGGAGGATGCTGGGTGAGGCTGGTGGCAGGGATTCAGGGAGTGCTTCCATGCACCAAGGAGCCCTGAGGGTTGCCAGCAACCTGAGATGAGGAAAGAGGCCTGGAACAGATTCCCCCACAGCCTTCAGAGGGTGCGTGGCCCTACCAGCACCTTGATTTTAGACTTCCAGTCTCCGGAACTGAGAGAGTAAATTTCTGTTGGTAAGACTCCCAGTTGTGGTACTGTGTTCCAGCAGTCCCAGGACACCAACATGGGGTTTTGCTGTGGGTCATGGTACAGGGAGACCACTTATGAAGTTCTGTGTGTATTTGTAAAAGAGAGAAATACCCTACAATATATTGATGTGGAGAACCAAGGTCCTCACTTTAAAAAAGGAGTTGAAAATAGAGCATGAGGGGAATAAGGAGGAAGGCTGTGTGCTGCTTAGAACTGACGGTGTCTGTGTGAGCTCACACACACTCATCCTAGAAGCAATGCCCTGCCAATAGTCATGTGCACATCTAGCCCCAGATCATGGTTTCTCACACCATGCTGCACTAGAAGGAGCTGGGTCTCCTTGGAGAAGTGGCTGCCTCCAGGTCTATGCTACAGAAAGTATAAGAAAGCATATAAAGTATCGTGCAGTGTCAGAAAGCAAGCTGGGAAGAGATTTATCTACAGGACACAGTTTAAAGGGTCTCCTACTTGCTCCATTTGCGCTAGTTTGAGCGTCAAAAGGGATATGACAGCAAAGGAGTAAAACACGTTGGACTAAAACAAAAAACAGCAGGAAACAGAGCCACCATGAATCCATAACCATAACCACAAATGAAATAAACCAAATAAAAAAGCAAAGGAGAGGTGTTCTTTGTGGAAGAATTTCAACTAACATAGTTGGAAGGAATACTAGAACCTTCCTATTTTGCAATCCCAAATGGAATGGTCAGTTCAGGCAGGGTCATTAATAGATGTTAAAAGCCATTAGATGAAAGGTTAACAAGAAACAGGATATTTATATGGTCTCAAATTACTGCTTTACAGATAAGTTTTATGCAACAGAGAAAAAAATGTTTCTTCTCAGCAGTCTGACAGTTTCTGAATTAATGAAATGATCAAAGTTTGCATCATGACTAGTGGGCCAGCTGACACGAGTGCCTCCTCATGGGGTGAAATTTAGAGCACACATCACTTGGATGCATTCTTGATTAAAATGTTAAATCTAATCAAGCATTGAGCCCTAACTTCCAGTTTAAAGAAAATACAGGGAGTAAAGGAACAAGACACTGCACGAGCAATCAGCCAGACAAATCCATAACAGGGATCATTCTGTAAATGATGAGCTAAATTTTTAAGGGAGTCATCAAAAACAAAATGGGGATCCTACTTTAGATTATAGGATTTAAAGAGACTAATAAATACAGTGCTTGGAACTTGATTAGATCTTGATTCACTAATCCCAGCTGTACAAGACACACTGGGGCCAGGAGACTCTGAGTATGTGCTGGATATCTGGTAGATGGTGAATTTTCCCAAGTGTCATGATGGCGTTGTGATTATGTGGAAGTACATCCTCATTCTTAGAAGCTGTGCTCTGGGTATGATGGGTGAGGGGTTATGATGCTTGCTATTGACTTGCATGTGGTTTAGTGGGAACAGGAGGGAAAAAGAAAGAGAATACAAATACACAAGGTGTTAATTTTTTAAAACCACTTTGAAGGTATATGGGAGTTCATTGTATGATTCCTTCAACTTTCTGTGTGTTTAAATTTCTCCTTATGAAAAGTTGGGGAAAAGGAAAAAGTATTTAGAGAGATAGTGCATTTGTTTTCAACAAATGTATTAACAATAATTTAAATACAATCAGATGTAAGGTATAATGAGTTTCAGCTGGTGTCAGTGCTGGAGGAATGAAGTGGCCTTTGCCAGCCTGGCAGCCTGGGCTCCCAGCCCCCACTGGCACTTGAGCCCCCTGAAGGCAGAGCTGTTCTCCTGTGTGCACGGCTGAGGCTCCCAGTGCCGAGGGCAAAGCCCAGATGCTGGCAGACGCCCAGTGAGTGTCTCCCTGATGCAATGACCTGTAAAGAGCTCTTTGAGAAACATCTTTTTGTCTGGTTTCTGATTATATTCTCAGGGTAGACTCTTGGTCAGAGATAGAGAGCACTTTAAGTCAGTGGCTCTCAGCAAGCGAGCCAGTGAGCTGGGCCCAGAGCCTTCTCCGTTCCCCAAGCTTCCTGACCACTTTGCCTGTGGCTCACTGGGAAACAGCGTGGTTGGCTGGTCGCCTAAGGAGGTAACAGCACCATCAGGGTGTCGCTGGCGTCAGGGGGAGGGCGGCGCCTCACAGGTCGCTGCCCCTCCCCAGGCCTGCCATGCACTAGCTCCCCTGGGGTAAAGAACAGGGCTTCCAGCCATCACAGGGCCCTCGTGCCTGACAGTCGTGGGAGCGTCTGTCCTCCGGCCAAGGGTAGCGGGGCATTCTTCATGGCTCTGTGCTGCCTGCGCTCCCTCCAGGGAGTGGAGACATCATCCCACATGTTTAGAGAGGGATTATGTGTGAAGTGCCCTTCAATGCATGCTCCCCTTGAATACCTGTCAGGTAGGTACCACATGGTCCCTTTTTAATTGATGAAGAAATTGTACCATGTGGTCCCAGATGAGGAAAGTGAGACCTGGGGTGGACACTCACTGCTCTGGGATCCCAAGCAGAGGCCTCTCCCCAGAGCCTGTGCTCCCCCAGGGCCCTGCCCTGTGGGGGCCCCCAGGTCTCCAGGGCTCTGAGGGGACTCTGTCCTATGGTGTTGGGTGGGGTCATGCCACCCCATCCTGCTCATGACATTGTCATCCCCCACAGCCTGATGCTGGCCTGGCCTCGTGCCCCAACTCCTGCTCTTGGGTCCCCTTCCTCCTTGCCATTTTGCCTTAGTTTGCTAGGACTGCAGTAACAAAATGCCACAGGCTTGGTGGCTGGAGCAGAAACCCATTTCCCCACAGCTCTGGAGGATGAGAGTCTAAGGTGAGGTTGGCAGGTTGGTCTCATTCACAGCTTCTCTCCTTGGCTGGCATGTGCCCCCTTCTCTCGGGGTCTTCCATGGCCTTTTCTCTGTCTCTTCCTCTACTTCTAAGGATACCAGTCACATTGGATGCCCACCATTCTGACCTCATTTGGCCCTACCCACCTCTTTCAAGGCCCCTTCTCCAAACCCAGGCACATTCTGAGGTCCTAGGGCTCAGGGCTCCCATGCAGGAATCTGGGGAGGACGCAATCCCGTCCCAAATGCCCGCTGAGCTCGTCCATCTTTGTGCAAACCTCCCCTTCTGGGATGCAGTGTCCCCTGCCTGCCCCACCTCACCCCCCACCCCCTTACGAATCTGGCCACAGACATGGAGGGCGGGTTCTGTGCCTGCTTAGTCCTGTCATCACGAGCATCCAGTTTATCCTGTCATATTGGGGAACAACAGCTGTTGGAGCCCCTCGGCCTGTGAATCTCCCTCAGTCCTGTAAAGCCCACTGGGTTTGCAGGTGTCAGAAGCCTCCCCCATTTCCTCCATGTGCTGCCTTCCAGAGGCTTCTTCCAAGCCACTCGGATCTCATCCTCTTCCAGGCCCCCCAGCCACCATGGTCCAGGTGACAGCACCTCCTCCTGGGTTCCAAAGCAGCATCCTTGCTGGCCCCCCACCTCCCCAGCTCCAGACACCCGCACAGCAGGTGAGACTGGTTCCCTCTCCCTCCCTCCCCGAGAGGCCTCAAGAGGTAAAAGCTACCGTCTGGACTGGAGGGACCAGGTGGAGGGTTCACCCTGCTCTCCTCAGCCTCAGAAGGGAACGGGAGAGGGCTGCCCCTTCAGGTTGGCTCAGTCTGAGGGGCAGATGGATCCCTGGTAGGTGGTGCTGGGGTCAGGAACCCTGGCCCTGCATGACCTCACACAAAAGGGGCATCTCTTTTCTCATCCACCTAGAATGGGTGGCAGTCTCTGCTGAGCAAGGCCTGAGGGCTCCATCGACATGGGGTGGGGGCTCTGATGATGACCCCACATTGGATGAATACTGTTTCTGTGAAAGTGGTTTTTTTCCACTTATTAGTGTATTTGATGAATATAAATTTGTCACTTAAATATCACTTAATATGTCATTTTTCCTTTATGCTTAGTGATTTTTGCCTCCTGCTTGAGAAATCTATGTCTCCTCCAGGTTCACAAAGATGTTCTTCTGTCTCCTTTTCCCTAGCAGCTGTATTACTTTACCTTTCATATTTATATCTGCAGTTCATCTGAAATGGACTTTGTGTATGCATGGGGCTGGGATGCACATGCCCCTCTTTTCCACAGAGGAATCTAAACTCCCAACATCATTCACTGGAAAGATCCTCTTTTTCCAACAGCACTGCAGGCTCTCACCTTTTTATTACTCAGGTCACATGTGGGGGGCCTGTTTCTGACTCCTTTTGTGTGCTTGGTCAGTTTGTCTCTTCTCACAGGAGGATTTATTTCTGTAGCTTTATTTGTGCATCTATAACATGGGCTGTCCTCATTCTGCCTGGTTCTGATGTGTGTGGATATCAATTACCACAATTTAGTTATTTAACACCAGCTCCCCACATGGTTCAGATTTAATGATAATAATACCAGTTCCCCACAAAGTTCAGATTTCACTACCGCAGTATCTCAACTGTAATTGTATAAAACACAACTTCCTGCTAGACCTTCACTCCACCAGTTACTGCGTGAATAACAGGTGTGCGTGAGGATCAGTGAGCTGTCATGCCGCTTCTGCCAAACTGCTCCCTGGGCATCTGTTGTTCTGTTCCTGCCCAGCAGCACAGCCTGTAGCAGCACTGACTCCTTGTCTGTTAGTGACAAGCTCACACGACATTTTACAAAAATGGATAATCAAAAGAGGAAACTTGCCACAAAATATAGAAGTTCAGTAAAGGATCATAGACTGGTGAGGCTGGATGGGAAAGTAAATGCAAAACTAATAGGATGGAGAGAAGAAACAGCTGCCTGTGGAAATGTTCCCTCTGTCACCTGAGACACTTTGAATTTGCAGCCAGAGGAACTGAATGAGGACACACTTGTTAGCATAAATGAGACCAGTCAGGCCATCAAAGCCAGAGGCACCAAAGGCAGTGATGCCAACAACAGAACTCCACCTTAAGGGCATTTTCGGTCTATGACAGTGAAACACAAAGGATCAAATGTGGAGTCTGTAGCAGACTTAGAAAGTGACACAACTGCTCACCCTTGCATGGAAGAGATGCATGCTTTGCACTGTAAACAGGGTGATGAGGAGAAGCCGAGTGCTGTTCTTGGTATTTCACACACACAAAAAAAACATTAAAAAAATGTTAGGAGACTTCCGGGAAGATAGCGGTTTAAGCAGGGCGGCAGAAATCTCCTCCCAAAACTATATAAATCTACGAAAATACAGCAAATACAACTATTCCTAAAAGAGAAATCAGAGCACACAGGAAAGTGCACAGCATGCAGCCACACCTGGGAGGACTCAGCACCCCGCGAGGCAGGTAAGATATGGAGCCGCGACCTGGCGGCACCCAAGCACTCACCCAGCCCAGCGCGCGGGCGGGAGGACGGGATTCAGAGCCGGGAGGGAGCGGAAGAGCAGGTCCGTGAAATAACCAGCCCTGGTGGTCTGCGCCAGGAGCGCCGGGAGCGCTGACAAAAATTGCATGGTGCATCGGACATTGGAGAGGCAAAAGGTGCAGGTTTTGAGCCAGGAAGGCGCCAGGACCGTGCAGCCAGCACCCAGGGACAAGAGAAAAGCGCGCACCATTTGTAGCGGTCTCGGAGACGCGGGGGGCCCAGCGAGGGAACACCATTGCTGCGGTGGGCTCAGCCCTGCAGGCTGGAAGTCCTGGGGAAATTCGGTCCCTTTCGCTGGTGACAGAGAGAAGGGGGCAGCCACGCTGGAACTTTATACAGAACACAATACTGTCCCATTCGTTCCTGCCCCGCCCAGACCTACAAAAAAGCGGCGCGAATTAGTGGAGCAACAGCGACACCTACAGCACACTTAGGGAATCCACTCCAGGTGAGCTTTTTTTTTTTGCTTGTTTTTATTTCTTACCCCCATACTTCTCTTTTTTTTTTTTTTTGCTCGTTCGTGTTATTTCTTGCTTTTTTTTTGCTCATCTGTTTTATTCCTTGCCCCTTTTTTTCTCACCTTCCTTTTCTTTCATTTCTTTCTTCTTTCTCTCTTTTCTTTCTCTTCCTTCTTTTTTTTTGGCTTGCTTGTTTTTTTGGTGGGTTTTTTTTTAAACCTTAAAGAGCCCAGCTGACATGGTGGCACCTACCAGCGACCACTCCTATCAACATGACAAGACAGAAGAACATGATACAGACAAAAATCAAGACTCAGACACCCTCTGAGAAGGAACTTGAAGGGATGGAAAAGCAGAAACTTCCTGAAAAAGAATTCAGAATAAAAGTCATAACCATGCTGATGGATCTACACAGAAATATGCAAGAGCTAAGGAGAAGTGAGTGAAGTCAGGAAAAATAACACAGAAATGGAACAAGCCATCGACGGGTTCCAGCAACAGACTGGACGAGATGCAAGAGACTGTTAATGCAATAAATCAGAGAATAAGAACTGAGCAGCTGAGGCAGAGAGAGATAAAAGGATCGCTAGGAATGAAAGAATATTAAGAGAACTGTGTGACCAATCCAAACGCAACAATATTTGCATTATAGGAGTACCAGAGGAAGAAGACAGATAAAAAGGGATAGAAAGTGTCTTTGAAGAAATAGTTGCTGAAAACTTCCCCATGCTGGGGAAGGAAATGGTCTCACAGTCCATGAAAGCCCACAGATCTCTTAACACAAGGCACCCCAGGAAGACAACACCAAGACACATAATAATTAAAATGGCAAAGATCAAAGATAAGGACAGAGTATTAAAGGCAGCTAGAGAAAGAGAAAAGATCACCTTCAAAGGAAAACCCATCAGACTAACATCAGACTTCTCAACAGAAACCTTACAGGCTAGAAGAGAATGGCATGATATATTTAATGTAATGAAACAGAAGGGCCTCGAACCAAGAATACTGTATCCAGCACGATTATCATTTAAATATGATGGAGGGATTAAACAATTTCCAGACAAGCAAAAGATGAGAGAATTTGCCTCCCATAAACCACCTCTACAGGACATCTTAAAGGAACTGCTCTAGAGGGAAGCACTGCTAAGGCTAAAAAGCTGTCACAGAGAAAACAAAATCATAGCAAAGAAAGCAGACCATCCAAAACTAACTAAAGGCAAAGAATAAAACACCTAGTATATAAAGAATGGAGGAGGAAGAATAAGAAGGGAGAGAAATAAAGAAACATCAGACTGTGTTTACAATATCTTAACAAGAAAGTTAAGTTATATTGTTAGATAGTAAAGAAGCAACCCTTGAACCTTTGGTAACCACGAATCTAAAGCCAGCAATGGCAATAAGTACATATCTTTTGATAATCACCCTACACGTAAATGGACTGAATGCACCGATCAAAAGAGACAGAGTAACAGAATAGATAAAAAAGCAAAACCCATCTATATGCTGCCTACAAGAAACTCACCTCAAATGCAAAGATATCCCCAGATTAAAAGTGAAGGGATGGAAAAAGATATTTCATGCAAATAACAAGGAGAAAAAAGCAGGTGTTGCAGTACTTGTATCAGACAAAATAGACTTCAAAACGAAGAAACTAGCAAGAGATAAAAAAGGACACTGCATAATGATAAAGGGGTCAATCCAACAAGAGGATATAACCATTTTAAATAATATGCACCCAACACAGGAGCGCCGGCATTTGTGAAACAAATACTAACAGAATTAAAGGAGGAAATAGACAGCAATGCATTCATCTTAGGTGACTTCAACACACCACTCACTCCAAGGGACAGATCAACCAGAAAGAAAATAAGTAAAGACACAGAGGCACTGAACAGATGGACCTAACAGACATCTACAGAACTCTACACCCAAAAGCAACAGGATACACATTCTTCTCAAGTGCACATGGAACATTCTCCAGAATAGACCACATACTAGGCCACAAAAAGAACCTCAGTAAAATCGAAAATATTGAAATTCTACCAACCAACTTCTCAGATCATAAAGGTATAAAACTAGAATTAAATTTTAGAAAGAAAACAAAAAGGCTCACAAATACATGGAGACTTAACAACATTCTCCTAATTAATCAATGGGTTAATGACCAAATCAAACAGAAATCAAAGAGTATATGGAGACAAATGACAACAACAACACAAAGCCACAGCTTCTATGGGACGCAGCAAAGGCAGTTCTAAGAGGAAAGTATATTGCAATCCAGGCCTATCTAAAGAAAGAAGAACATTCCCAAATGAATAGTCTAAAGACATAATTACTGAAATTGGAAAAAGAACAAATGAGACCCAAAGTCACCAGAAGGAGGGACATAATAAAGATCACAGAAGAAATAAATAAAATTGAGAAGAATAAAACAATTGAAAAAAATCAATGAAACCAAGAGCTGGTTCTTTGAAAAAATAAACAAAATAGATAAACCCCTAGCCAGACTCATTAAGAGAAAAGGAGAATCTACACACGTAGACAGAATCAGAAATGAGAAAGGAAAAATCACGACGGATCCCACAGAAATACAAAGAATTATAAGAGAATATTATGAGAATCTATATGCTAACAAGCTGGAAAACCTAGAAGAAATGGACAGCTTCTTAGAAAAATACAACCTTGCAAAACTGACCAAACAAGAAACAGAAAAACTAAACAGACCAATCACCAGCAACAAAATTGAATTGGTAATCAAAAAACTACCCGAGAACAAACCCCCCGGACCAGATGGATTCACCTCTGAATTCCACCAGACATATAGAGAAGAAATAACACCCATTCTCCTTAAAGTTTTCCAAAAAATAGAAGAGGAGGGAATACTTCCAAACTCATTCTATGAAGCCAGCATCACTCTTAATAATACCAAAACCAGGCAAAGACCTCACTAAAAAAGAAAATTACAGACCAATATCCCTGATGAACGTAGATGCAAAAATACTCAACAAAATATTAGCAAACCGAATTCAAAAATACGTCAAGAGGATCATACACCATGATCAAGTGGGATTCATCCCAGGGATGCAAGGATATGGTACAACATTCGAAAATCCATCAACATCATCCACCACATCAACAAAAGAAGAACAAAAACCACATGATCATCTCCATAGATGCTGAAAAAGCATTTGACAAAATTCAGCATCCATTCATGATTAAAACTCTCAACAAAATGGGTATGGAGGGCAAGTGCCTCAACATCATAAAGGCCGTATATGACAAACCCACAGCTAACATCATACTTAACAGTGAGAAGCTGAAAGTTTTTCATCTAAGATCGGGAACAAGACAGGGATGCCCACTCTCTCCACTGTTACTCAACATAGTACTGGAGGTCCTAGCCAGAGCAATCAGACAAAACAAAGACATACAAGGCATCCGGATTGGTAAAGAAGAAGGCAAATTGTCACTATTTGCAGATGACATGATATTGTACATAAAAAACCTAAAGACTCCACTCCAAAACTACTATAACTAATATCTGAATTCAGCAAAGTTGCAGGATACAAAATTAACACACAGAAATCTGTTGCTTTCCTACACACTAACGATGAACTAACAGAAAGAGAAATCAGAAAAACAATTCCATTCACAATTGCATCAAAAAGAATAAAATACCTAGGAATAAACCTAACGAAGGAAGTGAAAGACCTATACTCTGAAAACCACAAGACACTCCTAAGAGAAATTAAAGAGGACACTAACAAATGGAAATGCATCCCATGCTCTTGGCTAGAAGAATAAATATTGTCAAAATGGCTATACTACCTAAAGCAATCTACAGATTCAATGCAATCCCTATCAAACTACCAACAGCTTTCTTCAATGAACTGGAACAAATAATTCTAAATTCATATGGAACCACAAAAGACCCCGAATAGCCAAAGCAATCCTGAGAAGGAGGAATAAAACAGGGGGAATTACACTCCTGACTTCAAGCTCTACTACAAAGCCACAGTAATCAAGACAATTTGGTATTGGCACAAAAACAGACCCACAGACCAGTGGAACAGAATAGAAAATCCAAACATCAACCCAAACACATACAGTCAATTAATATTTGGTAAGGGAGCCTTGGATATACATTGGGGAGATGACGGCCTCTTCAGCAGCTGGTGTTGGAAAAACTGGACAGCTACATGTAAGAGAATGAAACTGGACTACTGTCTAACCCCATACACACAAGTAAACTCAAAATGGATCAAAGACCTGAATATAAGTCATGAAACCATAAAACTCTTAGAAAAAAACAGGCAAAAATCTCTTGGACATAAACATGAACGACTTCTTCATGAACATATCTCCCGAGCAAGGGAAACAAAAGCAAAAATGAACAAGTGGGACTATATCAAGCTGAAAAGCTTCTGTACAGCAAAGGACACCATCAGTAGAACAAAAAGACATCCTACAGTATGGGAGAATATATTCATAAACGACATATCCGATAAGGGGTTGACATCCAAAATATATAAAGAACTCACGCACCTCAACAAACAAAAAGCAAATATTCCAATTAAGAAATGGGCAGAGGACATGAATAGACACTTCTCTAAAGAAGAAATTCAGATGGCCAACAGGCACATGAAAAGATGCTCCACATCACTAATCATCAGAGAAATTCAGATTAAAACCACAATGAGATATCACCTCACACCAGTGAGGATGGCCAACATCCAAAACACAAACAACAACAAACGTTGGCGAGGATGTGGAGAAAAGGGAACCCTCCTACACTGCTGGTGGGAATGCAAATTAGTTCAACCATTGTGGAAAACAGTATGGAGGTTCCTCAAAAAACTCAAAATAGAAATACCATTTGACCCAGGAATCCCAGTCCTATGAATTTACCTTAAGAATGCAGCAGCCCAGTTTGAAAAAGACAGATGCACCCCTATGTTTATCACAGCACTATTTACAATAGCCAAGAAATGGAAGCAACCTAAGTGTTCATCAGTAGATGAATGGATAAAGAAGAAGTGGCACATATACACAATGGAATATTATTCAGCCATAAGAAGAAAACAAATCCTACCATTTGCAACAACATGGATGGAGCTAGAGGGTATTATGCTCAGTGAAATAAGCCAAGCTGAAAAAGACAAGTACCAAATGATTTCACTCATATGTGGAGTATAAGAACTAAGAAAAAATACTGAAGGAACAAAACAGCAGGAGACTCACAGAACCCAAGAACGGTCTAATAGTTACCAAAGGGAAAGGGACTGGAGAGGATGGGTGGGAAGGGAGGGGCAAGGGGGAAGAAGGGACATTACAATGAGCAGATGTAATGTTGCGGGGGGCACGGGGAGGGCTGTACAACCCAGAGAGGACAAGTAGTGACTCTATGGCATCTCACTACGTTGATGGACAGTGACTGTAATGGGGTTGGTGGGGGGGACCTGATGAAGGGGGTAGTGTAATCACCATAATATTAGTCATTTAATTGTAGATTAATGATATGAAAATACACATAAATTTTTTTTATTTCTCAGTGTTTCTAATGTTTCAAGTCACAGTGTATTAAATAAATATTAGTTTTACTATTTTACTTGCCTATTTATTTATAACCAACATTAGGATTTTTAATGTGACAAAATGTTTTAATGTTCCAGGAAAATCACACTTTTTCCCATTCATTATTGTTTCCTTTTCATGGTTTAAGCTGATGGTTTTGTGGCCCCTGAGTGTCCCTCTTTCTCTCTAATATGTTTCTGTTTGAAATCTTATCAACTCTCATTTGGATTGAGATCACATTTATATCTTTTTCTGTGCTTATACTTTCAAATTGGCTGTGTACTTACAATTACAGCATGTCTCCTCTGATCAATGTATAGTAGAGTTTCTGTTTTTGTTTTTGTTTTTTTACTGTAGACAATCTTATTTACTTGTATTAGTTGCCCTTTTGTTATGGAAAATACTGGAAAACCTGGACTGGATCACTGACGGAAGACCCAAGAGGCACTCGGAGGTCTTGGAGTGTTGAGGTTTATTTTACACTGGCGGGCCCAGAGGGGACTCATCTCCCAAGGTCTGAGCCCTGAGCACAAGCAAGGGGAGCAATTTATATTATTTTGATATGGGGCATTTGGGCATGCGCAGGGCAAAAGAGGAGCCCAGAGAAGGAGAGGAGGAGGGACCTGGGAGGTCTTTGCCAACTGGAGGAAAAAAGTGGTTTGCTGACCTTGACGACTGTGTTGAATATTTTCCTTATCAATTTTATATTTAATGTAATTAATGTATTTGGATTTATTTCTACTATTTTAACATCAACAGTGCACCCTTGAACAACATAGATTTGAACTGCATTTCTCCACCTATACGTGGATATCTTTTCATGAATATATTGGAAATTTTTTTGTAGATTTACAACAATTTCAAAACATTTTCTTTTCTCTAGCTTACTTCACTGTAAGAAGGGAGTATATATAAAACACAAAATATGTGTCAATCAGATTATCTTATCAGGCTTCTGGTCAATAGCAGGCTGTTTGTTAGTAATTAAGCTTCTGGGGAGGGAAAAATTATATGTAGATTTTGAGCTACACAGAGGTCAGCACCCTTAACCCCTATGTTCAAGGATCAGCTCTGTGTCTATTAGGGTCATTTGTCTTGAGGTAGAGAAGGGAATGGCAGGGTGAGGCAGACAGAAAGTCTGGGCTGGCCTGACTAGCTGGACATGGATCAATGGGCAGAGCGCCTGAGACTGACAAGCAAGATGCACTGGAGACCGACTGGAACTAGATCAGACCAGGAGGGTGCCGAGTTGACAGGGAATAGACCTCTGGCCTCACTGAAGTCTCATTTACAGTTTACACTTGTCATGACAACCCCCAGAAGGGGCCAAAAAGGAAAAGCACCCCCTCTTCTAAGAGCTTCCCTGGAGAAATCATGACTATTTTACCCCTGCTTTACATGCTCACAGTCCTTCCTAAAAAAGAGCCAATAGGCGACCGAGGTAGGGCTCCTCTGCCTGTGGAGTAGTGGCTCCGCTTCGCTGTCTAAACGATGCCTTCAATAAGCATGCCTCAGTCTGTACCTGGCTTGCATTTGATTTCTATCCTGAGTGTAGCCAAGAACCTTCCACTGAACTGGAGGCCCAAGGACCTCCCGGTCTCTCCTGCCACAGTCTTCTATTCAGACTTGTAAAAAATGACATGTTTTATGCTATTCCATTTTTTCCTTCTAGTAATTTTTTGCTTGTGTATTTATCACAGTCTTTGTAGGGGTTTCCCTAGAGATTTCAGTGTGTGTGCACGACTTAAAACAGTCTAATAAAATGATTTATTTTATCATTTCCCTGACAGTGCTAGGCCCTTACAAATACTAAATTCCATTTCTTCCTCCCACCATATGTGTTACTATTGTCATGCATTTCATTCTACATACAAGCTAAACTCTGCAAGATACAGCAACCATTGTTATGTCCAGTGAATATTCATTATATTTGCTCACATTTCTGTCAGTTCTGAAATCCTTCATCCCCTCTTGCATTCAAATTTTCCCTTTTGGTGTCCTTGTTCCTCTGACCACAAAGCTCATCTTCATTTTCCTATTGGGACAAGCCTGCTAAGAGATTCCCCAACTTTGTTGGATTTAGTTTAGCAATCAGGGGGCCTTGTGTATCACAGGACCTGGCTGGACCCCTTCCCAGTCTCAAGAAGTGAGTATTTTTTAACAAACATTTTACTGGAGAAAGTTTTAAATTTATAGAAAAGTAGCAACCACATACACCCATCACAGCTTCAACATTTATCAACTTAGCCCTCTTATGTCAGGTCCATCCACACCCACTTCCCTTTCTCATTTTCAGGTTAATCCCTAACATGCTATTTTGTCCATAAATGTTTCCGTATTCATATCAAGCTAAATATTCTTCAGGAATATGAAAATAATACCTTTGTCTATTTAAAAAATCACAACAATTCCTTAATATCATAAAAAAACTAACCAGCATATAAAATTGAGACAGGCACCATGGGCTTAGAGTAGGGTGAAGACCTCAGGAAAAAGCAAGGCAAGATAATTACAGTCAGAGCAATGTAACTACATGCAAAGAAACCCCCAGCCAAAACTCCTGTGAAACATGAGCTCTAGAGTCATTCTTCAGTGAGATAAGTTAATATTCCTCAGATAAATGAAAGTATCTCAGCATAGCACATGTTTTTATCGTGCTAATAATTTATAATCATGTGTAAGATTCACTTTAACATGCTAAAAGGCCCACACCTACATGCTGTTCTTCCTCCTTCAGACCTAATCAAGTAATTTGCAACCTGGGCAATTAATATGGCAAGTAAGCCCAGCCATAAACAACAGAGTAAAAGCAAGAAAGATTCCATCTTAAAGATTTAAGATTGCCTTTTAAAACCCAGGAAGTTAAGTACTCTTTATCAAACACAATAGCTCAGCCCCCCTTAGGGCAGGGCAGGCTGTCCTGATCAGGAGCTCTGTCCTCTCACTTTATCCCTAAATAAAAGCCTCTCCCTGGCTCTCCTACCTTGAGTGTTTGCTAAGTTCATTCTTCGACTCTGTGAATAAGAACCCTGGCATCCTGTGGAGAGACTGGTACAGTTGAGGTTCTGTAGCTGGTGACTGATTGTGACAATAGAGGAAAGAGAAGGAAGAATGGGGGAGAGGGGCAAGGGAGGGCTCCCTGCTCAGAAATAGACCTGTGGGGTAATCTGAAGACATGGGTCCTGGAAGAGTGAAGGGATGATTGGTGAGATGGTTAGTGTCACAAGTTTTGTGTCCCCCCCCAAAAAAAGAACCCTGGCATCAAAATGCTCCCAAATGTCCCATAAATACTATTTTCGCTAACAGTTTCATAGTATGAATCAAAACAAATATTAGGTCCAGATACTGCAATTGCTGATTAGTCCCCTGAGCATTTTTTAGTCTATGGACTCTCCCTCCATCTTTGTGTGTGTTTTCTGGCAGTGCATTTGGTGAAGGGACAAGGTTGCCTATCCCATGGCTTTTCACAGTCTGGAGTATACCTTTCCCAAGGACTTGTCCGGAGTGTGGTCTAATGTGCTCTCTGTGCCTCAGAGCCAAGCCCTGCCTGCCTCCATGGGCCTTCTGCACAGCTGGCAGTTCCCACCTTCTGATGATCAGGATGCCAAAAAAAGGTGATGTGGAAGGAGGAGGTGGAGACTGTCCCAGGGTGAAAGGGACAGCCAGAGCCCAGGGGTCCTGACTCCCATGCCAGGGGGCTTTCTAGGGTACCTTTTCTTCTAACTGCCAGGCCTGGAACACCTGAATCAACTCTGGGCCACTCAGGGGCCACCTGGCTGCTGGAGAGGCATCCAGATGGTCCGGGAGACACAGACAGTGCATTTCTTCACAGAACCTGAGGTGTAAGGGGCCCATGCGGTCCCACCCTTGTCTGCATGAATTCCTTCTCATCCTTACTTTCTACTCTCCATGGTGACAGAGTTTATGCTTCCTGGGATAACTTTTCACTTTTTAAAAATTATTTTTCCTTCTGATGTCATGTAACTTCCACTTGCCACTAGCATCTTGACAGTGTGATGGTCCCCTAAGCCTGGCATTTATGGGACATAGGATGGTGGACACTTCTCAGAAGGGTTCCTGGTGAACCTCCAAGATGAGTTAAATAGAAAACATGCTCCCAGGCAATGGAACATTTAAAGTTCTATGTAAAATAATTTGTTGTAACCTAGTTGAATAATGGGAGGATCATCTAAAAAGAGTGATTAAAAAAATACTAGTTTGTGTTTTAGCCTTTCTTTCTGCAAACTGATGGTGGGCCTGGGAAAGAGGGGTGGCTGGGCTGAATTGTCTCCTAGAGACTCTCCCCTACCAGACTCTTTCCCTCTGCCTGCCCCTCAGTGCCACCATCCCCACCACCCCAGAAGGCCCAGGACAGGAGGTGCCCCAGTGTGACTCTGTCTGCTTGGTCTTGAGCTCCAGGGTCATGGAGGATGGCGTGGATGGTGTCCAGACCCTCAGGGAGAAGGTACTTGCATAGATTCTGTGTTAGACCTACTGTATTAGCAGATGCCAGCACCAGGACAGACACACAGGGCCCGGGAGTGGGGAGAGGCTGTCCCCTGGGCAGGCAGGGGCAGGCAGCGGGACCCAGCCCCAAATGAGTGTGCCATGGGAGGGCAGCACAGAGAGAAAGGCAGGCCTCTGACTCTGCTGCCTGCCTTCCCCCAGTGCTATCTCTTCTACTGTGGGCCCCTGGCCAGAACAGTATTTGCAGGATTCCGGGAAGCCCATGCCCTTTCCCTGTGTCAAGCTGAAGCTGGACTCATGCTGGTGGACTTGCCTGTATCGGACCTGGAGGGTGTTGCCTACCTCATCTGGGTCCAGCTGGAGCAGTTACAGCCCATTGAGGCAGAGCTGGAAGGTGAGAGGCTGCGGCCAGGACACTGGATGAGATGGGGTCCATGGCGTGTAGTTCCCTTAAAGGCAGTGGGGTTTCTCCTGTCATGGGGAAGCACAGGGAGTCAGTTATGTGTGTGAGCCTTTCTGTGTGTCCTGCTCCAGCACCAGGTATGGAGCTCTAGCCAGCTGCAGAGACAGGGCAAGGGCCAGATCTTGGGCTACAGCAGCTCTGGCCGGACTTCCACGCCCTGTGCTAGGGCTGCAGCCAGGGTCACATCACCCCTGCAGAGCAGGAGGAAAAGCCATCAGCAGCCTCAGCCTCCAGGCCAGCTCCCAAGCTGAAGACCTCTGGGCATTCGGGTCTTGGGTGAGTGCCATCTCCAGCTGCACCAATAACAGAACCAGCTCCAGCCCTGGAGCCCTCCTGCCCCTGGGCTGTGGCCACCAAGAACCTGCGGAGGGAGGAGAAGCCTCCCACTCTGGAGTTCCCTCCCCAGCTGGCAGAGAGCAGATGACTGACGGATGCGGTGAGCACCAGGCTCTCAGTAGGGCTGAGGCAGGCCTTCCCCTCTGCCAGCTTCTTCCCCAGGACTGCCTTTCCCTGACCCCAGTTCCCAGGATCTAGGCCCAAATCCCTGCCTCCCAAACTTACCCACCACGTCACCTGGGAATCTCTTAACTCCCAACCCATCAACGTCCACATGTGGACAGTAGGACTGTGGCTTAGAGGACCTGCCACACAGAGCAGACCAGTGAGGAGGAGCAGAGAGGAGGGGGAGCTCTCAGGAAGGTACTGTCTTGTCCTTAGATCATTCATCCATTTGCCCTGGGGGCCTCCACAGCCTCAGCACCTGCTGTCTCCTGCTGTGTACCTGCCGCATGGGAGACGAAGGACCTGGCTGTAGATGCCAGGGGACACCTCCACCTGAGGAGGAGCAGGACCAGAGGAGTGAGAATGGGTGGTAGGTTCCCTAGGATGGGCAGGGGAGAGCTGCCTTCTGCTGCAGGGAGTAGGCAAGAAAGGCTGGGAGCAAACCCACTCTCACTTCCCCACCACTATCAGGTTCTGTGCACCCTGTATTGGGTGCCTCAGTGGAAGGGGGACAAACCCCTGGATGGCCACAAGGCTCAGACCACATCCCCAGCTACCTGAGCTGCAGCTCTAACCAGTGACCCTGCCTGGGACTGTGGGAATGGTGGACAGAGCTGGGCTGTGGCAGGCCCGGGTGACCCTCCCTGTCCTCCCCAGGAGCTGTTCACTAAGGCGGTGCCCTGCCACTGCCCGGCCTCCATCTGGTCCCAGCCAGACACATGGGCAGTGAGCACCTGGCACCCACCGTCTATGCCATCATCAGACCCTTCGATGCTGTGGCTGACTGGATCACCGCCACCTGCCTTGGGGACCTGAGCATGATGGCCCAGGACAGGGCCAGGGTGGGAGAGTTCTGGATCTGGGTGGCCAGGGTGTGTGCCATGGGAGCCCAGGGGTCTCTCATGGAGTCTTGGGGGGGTGACCATTTCCTTTCTCAGCTCTCAGGATTGATGTCTGGGGTCTGAGACTGAACAGTCTCTGGGCCTCTCCTGCCAGGGGCACACTGACCTGGACTCAGTCCCAGAGGTGGGAGGCTCACTCCCTGGTGCCTTCCTTGGGTTCAGCTACAATCCTCCTCCCAGGACTGCTGCTCCCTGGAACCCAGGTGTGTTGGGCATGCTGGGCTCTATCTTCTTGTGGACAGGAATCCATGGGGGGACATAAGCAGAGGAGGTGGCACCACTCTCAGCTCTTCCCTCCTGGTGAGACAGGGACTGTGGGTGTAGTCAGAGTAGGGGGAGGGCTTCTGGAAAAAGCAAGGCAGAATATTTGCAGTCAGAGCAATGTAACTACATGCAAGGAAACCCCTACCAAAACTCTGTGTTAAACATTAAGCTCTAGGGTCATTCTTCAATATGATCAGTTAATGTTCCCCAGATAAAGAAGAGTAGCACATGTTTTTATTATGCTAATCATTTTTAATCATGTGTAAGATTCACTTTAGCATGCTAAAAGGCCCAGGACAAACTGGGCAACTAATTTAGCATGCAGACCCAGCTGTGAACATAGGAAAAGGCAGGAAAGATTCCACCTTAAAGATAACATTGCATTTTAACACCCAGGAAGTTTGGGAAGCAATATTCTTAACTTACTCTTTAGCAAACAGACAATGCCTCAGCCCACCTTGGGGGCTGGGCAGGCCACCTTTTGATAGGCTCCTAGACCAGGATGCAGGTGTTCCGGAGAGAGATGCTGGTATCCCAGAGAGAGATCAGGGCAGGGAATTCCTTGTGTTAAGTTAATTCGGGGTGTTCAGACACCACGTAGCAGGTCCACACCCCTAAGCCTTTTTTTCATGTTCTCGAAAAATCCTCATCTGCCTATAAAACCCCCTAAACAACGCACCACACCGGACTCTCTTGTCCCCTCCTGGCATGAGCTGGGAGCTCTGTCCTTCCACTTTATTTCTAAATAAACGCCCATACCTTGCTCTCCTACCTTGAGTGTTTATGAAGCTCATTTTTCTGCTTCGTGAACAAGAACTCCGGCATCACCGGGAGTGCCTGGCCATTAAGGACTTGGCATCACTCTGGGGAATTTTACTTTGCAGAGCCCTTCTATCACCTGGCTTAAAAATACAAGGAGAGGTTTCCTGTTGGGTAGACCTGTCACCATGAGAACACCTGAGTGGGCCAGGGACTGCCTCTAGAGTTGACAGGGTCCCCACAGTCCACTGGGACCTCCTGGGAGGCAGCAGACCCTGGAGACAGGGACTGACCTGTATAGCAGCTCGCTGAGCTTCCCTGAGACCTTAGGCCAGCGGTTCCCCTGAAGGAATCAGTGTCCTTAAATGTCAAGTCTGGGCTGAACCAATTGGGATCAGGGCCTCTGAGGGGCTGCTATGGGCAGGGATGCTCCACCAGGCCCATGAGATGCCCCATTTCTCTCCATCCATGGCTCAATCTGGCTGGTGGCCTGACATCTCCTTAGAACCCAGAGGAGGGGCCCCTGGTCAGGGCAGGGCTGGTGTGGGAGGGCAGCAGGGATGTCTGGGTGGGGTCAGCCTCTCCTCTGGGGCCCTTAATCCAGTCACTGCCCCTCTGTGGCCTTGGCCCCTCATCTGTACATGGAGGGTGACCAACCTTTGGGGAGGGCCTCCCAGGTGAGCAGGTTTGTACCCACTCAACTTGGAGGTGGAGGGGAGCCGTTAGGCAGGAAAATAGATATGAGCAGGGTGGAAAGGCAATAAGGCCAGGAATAAAATACACTCAAAAAGTTAACCAGTTAAAATTAAAGAGCCAGAAAAGACCCAAAGTTAATGAACTAAAAATAGAAAGCTCGAATGCCAGGAGTAACTTGGCCTGTAAGTTTGAACACTCCCCAGATAAGGAAAAGTATCTCAGCCATAACCTATGCTTTATTGTATCAATTAGATGATGCCATTGTAAGATTTACTTTAGCCTACTAAAAGGCCCAGTTTATTTATTTTTCCCTTTATCCAGATGTTGCTTCAAACAATAACTCAGCCCACCTTGCGGGGAGAGGGCAAGCAGTCTTGTTTGAAAGTTCCCAGACCAAGGCACCGATATCTAGCAGTAAATTCTTGTGTTAAGTCTTAACAAGTCTGCACCCCCAGCCCTTTGTCACATTCCTGAAAAATCCTTAAAAGGGGGAACCCTCAACTTTTCAGGGTGTTCCTCTCTCCAAGGTCGCCCACATTTTCTAAGTGCGTAGACTTTCTCCTCTTTCAATAAAACTTAAACCTTTCAGGGCATTCCTCTCTCCGAGATCGCCCACACTTTCTAAGTCGTAGCTTTAACTTCTTCCCAATCTTTCAGGGGCACCTCTTCTCTGGGGCAGCTCACCCTCCCCTTTGTCTGAGTGCGCTCCTTTTTTACTTCAATAAACTTCTCACTGTTCAATTTAGACGTTTTGTCTCTTCGATTTTCTGGTGGTTAAGTGTCCTTACTACTTTGCTTTGTCATTTTAATCCTCCAAATTTCAGCTCAAACCTTCACTCTCTCTGTCCTATCTCAGACAAGTAGGGAGGGGCTGCTGAGAGCTCAGATATAGGCTTGCAAATTACTGTCGCCTAGGTGATCAGGAACTGCAGCTTGCAATCGTGCTCTTTAGAAGCCTGCCTGAAAGTCTCCTTTCTTTACGTGTAGGAAGTTCGCAGAATATAAATAACCTCATTCCATCCAGTGCTCTGTGGCTCTCACAAATTCTAGGGTGGTAGCGACTCAGTTCTCATGCCATGCAGATCCAAGGGGACACTGCATGCCAGATGACACTGGCTTAAGGAGTTAGCAGGGGATGCGCCCCATGCTGAATAGCTGTTCAATGAACTTCCTTCATCATTCTATTCTGTCATTCCGTAGCACTCTGGCTTTAGTGAGTTCCTTCCTCACCTTGTACTCTGACTTTCCTGCGCCTCCAAACCCAGTCTCCCCCCAACAGAGCCATTGGGGCAGCTCGGTGGCACTGAGGCCTCAGGGGACCCTGGGGGGCAGAGGGAGCTCCCCTCACTGTCTCAGATGAGGAAGAGTCTCAGGGTGGCTGGTGGCAGCCCAAGGACACCCACGAGTGCATGCTGGGGCTGGGACTGTTCTAGAATGAGAGCCTGCTGCAGGTGGGGGCAGCATAGGGGCCAGGTGACTCCAGCCAGATGTCCAGGTGAGACAGGGGCCATGGGCTTAGACAGAGTAGGGTGAGGGCCTCTGGAAAAAACAAAGCAAGATAATCCATCATGGGATTTGCTTTAGCCTGATGGGGAGCCCAGTTTTTTTTTATATTTTATATTTTATTTATTTATTTTGGTATCACTAATGTACAATTACATGAGCAACATTATGGTTACTAGACTCCCCCCATCATCAAGCCCCCACCATATACCCCACTAAAGTCACCTTCCATCAGTGTAGTAAGATGCTATAGAATCCCTACTTGTCTTCTCTGTGTTCTGCCTTCCCAGCATTCCCCGCCCCCCCTCCCCCACTACATTACATCTGCTAATGGTAATGCTCCTTTTTCCCCCTTTTCCCTCCCTTCCCACCTATCTTCCCCAGTCCCTTTCCCTTTGGTAACTGTTAGTCCATTCTTGGGTTCTGTGAGTCTGCTGCTGTTTTGTTCCTTCAGTTTTTTTGTTTGTTCTTATACTCCACAGATGAGTGAAATCATTTGATACTTGTCTTTCTCTGACTGGCTTATTTCACTGAGCATAATACCCTCTAGCTCCATCCATGTTGTTGCAAATGGTAGGATTTGTTTTCTTCTTATTGCTGAATAATATTCCACTGTGTGTATATATACCACATCTTCTTTTTCCATTCATCTACTGATGGACACTTAGGTTGCTTCCATTTCTTGGCTATTGTAAATAGTGCTGCAATAAACATAGGGGTGCATCTGTGTTTTTCAAACTGGGCTGCTGCATTCTTAGAGTAAATTCCTAGGACTGGAATTCCTGGGTCCAGTGGTATTTCTATTTTGAGTTTTTTGGGGAGCCTCCATACTGCTTTCCACAATGGTTGTACTAATTTACATCCCCACCAGCAGTGTAGGAGGGTTCCCCTTTCTCCACGTCCTTGGCAACATTTGTTGTTGTTTGTCTTTTGGGTGGTGGCCATCCTCACTGGTGTGAGGTGACATCTCATCGTGGTTTTAATCTGCATTTCTCTGATGATTAGTGATGTGGCCAGCTTGTTTTTCTGAGTTTACCCAGATGCTGCTTTTCTTCCTCCAGCCCTAAGCAAATGATTTGCCACCTGGGCAATTTGGAAGCAAGCCCAAAACAATGTAGTAAAAACAGGAAGGATTCCATGTTGAAAATAAGATTGCATATTAAAACCCAATTAGTTAAAAAGTAAGTTTCTTAACAAACAGACAATCACTCAGCCCACCTTGGGAGCAAAGCAGTCAGCCCTGAGTGATATGCTCCCAGACCAGGAAGCTGCTATCCTGGGAGTAAAATTATTATAACCAGGAAGACTAATTAGAAACTTAATGTCTCTTCAAAGATAAACATTTGGGACCACTTAGTAGGTGTACATCCCTAGCCCTTTGTCTCTCAACTGCCTATAAGAACCCTAGACAACGCACCACCCTGGGGCTCTCTTGTCCCCTCCTGGCCTGAGCCAGGAGCTGTCCTCTTGCTTTCTTTCTAAATAAAAAGTCTCTGCTTTGCTCTCCAACTTGCCTGTTTGCTAAACTCATTCTTTGGCTCCGTGAACAAGAAACTCTGCATCACAGGGACCAAGTTCTGGGTCCTGGGGGGACACTGGAAGGGGAGCATGTACTTCCTGACCTTTCCTTGACCCTGTAGGAGGTGACCTTCACTTTGAACAAATGGGAGAGGGGCCCCTGGGAGCCCAGGGCAGGCAGCAGCAGCAGCTGAGAGGGGAGGTGTTGGTGCCAGGGTGGTGGGGTCACCCCCCACACGCACCTGCTCCTGGTGCCACAGGCCCTGAGCTGCCTGCATGGGAGTGGCCAGGAGGAGGGTGGAGAAAAAGGAGGATTTTTTTTGCAGGGGGACACAGTGACCACAGGCCCTGGTATTTGCCAAAAGCCAGCCCTGGGAGAAGCCAGGAGGGGAGGGGAGTGGGAGCGAGGTGCAGAGAGGCAGCTCTGGATCCTGGGCTGATTTATGTGGGAGTCCTGGGGGGGGCTGGAGGCTGAGGGTGAGGGGTGCAGGGGGATGTCTGAGGAACCCGTGAGAGTGGTGGGGCTCATCACCACCCACCCTATGGCACAGAGCATGGTCTGCTTCCTGGGCTTGTTCCTTTCTGACTTGCTACTTCTGGACAACCTGGTGGATGCCTATTCGGAGGTGAGTGTGCCCCAGGAGCACCAGGGGCTGAGATCCTGAGGTGTGGAGGTACGAATCCCCACTGAGCCTGGAGCTCTCTGCACCTGGCCACCTCCCCTCTGAAGAGCCTCCCCTCTGCCCCAGGAGCTGGGCTTCTAAGTGAGCAGTAAACAGAAGGAAACATCTAGGCCTCAATCCTTGTCCCCAAGCAAGCAGAGCTCAGGGCTGCAGGTGGCAGTGTCTCAGCTGGACTGGCGGATCTGTCAGGCCCTGCCCAAGGGAAGGGATGTTGCCCCTTCAAGGCAGTGAGACGAGGACTGTGAGTGCAGTCAGAGTAGGGCGAGGGCCTCTGGAAAAGACAAGGCAAGATATTTGTAGTCAGAACAATGTAACTACATATAAAGAAACCCCCTACCAAAACTCTGGTAAACATTAAAAACTTAATGTTAAACATTAAGCTCTAGAGTCATTCTTCAGCAAGATCAGTTAACGTTCCCCAGGTAAAGAAGAGTAGCACATGTTTTTATCATTTGTAATCATGTGTAAGATTCACTTTAGCATGCTAAAAGGCCCAGGCCTCTGTGCTGTCTTTCCTCCTTCAGATCTGATGAGGAGATTTGGCAAACTGGGCAACTAACTTAGCATGCAGACCCAGCTGCAAACAACATAGTAAGAGGCAGGAAGGATTAAACCTTAAAGATAAGATTGCATTTTAACTCCTGGGAAGTTAAGAAGATTTTTTTTTCAATGAAAAAAAATCCATATATTTTGTGCCCTGATTCTTCAAATAGCAACATTTTATCTCAGTGCCACATTTACTTCTCTTTTCTCTCTCTCTCTTTTTCTGTCTCTTCCTTCCTTCCTTACTCCCTCTCCTCAGGTTAATCATCCCTGAAATTAGCCAATTTTATTACTCTTTTCAAAGAACAATCCAATCTTTGGTATTATTATGCTTCTGTAATATTTGATTTTTCAGTAATTATCTTTCTTTAACTTTGGATTTATTGTATTATTTCTACTTTCTTAACAGGGATGCTTAGCTTATGAGTTCTCAGCCTGCCTTTTATATTAATATAAACAATTAGAGCCATAAATTTTTCTGTATTGACTGCTTTAGATAATGTTTGATATCTTTATGTTTATTGTTTTACTTAATCACTTCTATTTTTTATTTTATTTAATCCATAGATCACTGAGAAGTGTGGTTTTCATTTTCCAAGCCTCTCCCTTATTGTAGTGTTGAGACAGGGACCATGGGTGTAGTAAGAGTAGGGTAAGGGCCTTGGGAGAAAAAGGCAACACAATATAATTACACAGAGAACAATGTAACAATGTGCAAAGAAGTCCCTATTGAAACTCTGTGCTAAGCATTATGCAAAGTCCAGGGTCACACTAATTCTCTAGGGTAAAGATATCAGACTAGGAATATAGACATTCTTCAGTGAGATCAGTTAAAGTTCAAAAGGCCAGGAGCAACTTGGCCTGGAATGTTTGAGTGATCTACAAGTAAAGTATCTCAGCATAACCTGTGACTTTATCAATTAGATCATGACACTGTAAAATTTACCTTAGCGTGCTAAAAGGCCCAGCTTATTTTTTCTTTTTCCTTAAGAAGTAAGATTCTTAATTTACTCTTTAGCAAATAATACCTCAGCCCACCTTGAGGGCTGGTCAGGTGGCCTTGTTTGATATGCTCCCAGACCAAGATGCTCTTATCTCGGAGAAATCATCAGCAGGAAGTTACTTGTGTTGTTAATTCTAAATATTCAGGGACCACTTAACAAGTCCACACCCCTAAGCCTTTTTTCACATTCCCCAAAATCCTCAACTGACTTTAAAACCCCTAGACAACGCACCACCACAGACTCTCTTGTCCCCTCCTGGCATGAGCCAGGAGCTCTGTCCTCTCACTGTATCTCTCAATAAAAGCCTATCCATGGCTCTCCTACCTTGGATGTTTTCTAAGTTAATTCTTTGACTCTGCAAAGAAGAACCCTTGCATCAGCAGGAAGCACATCAGGGGGCTGCCAGCGTCTTCCTGAGGCCTCAGTCTTCCCACGCATAAGAGATGGTTGTACAAGAAGGCTGGCCTCAGCTCCCTTGTCCCCTTTTCTGGAGCCTAGAGTCTGGCCCATGTCAGGGTCTGTTTCTGGGCAGGCCTGCCCCTTGGTGGGCTCTGATGGTAATGCAACTCAAGAAAAGGTGGGAAGGGGGCTTACCCTGGGTTCAGGGGCCTGTTTCTGATGGACTTTGGTGGTCTGCTTCCAGGACATGATTAACTTCCAGAAAAAGAAAGAGGTGAGCAGGGAGAGTGGAGTGTGGAATCACAGACCCCCCCTGTGCAGGACCCTGTCTGACCCATCCCCTTGACACAGGGACTGTGGGTATAGTCAAAGAAGAGTGAGGACCTCTGGAAAAAGCAAGGCAGGAAATTTACAGTGGGAGCAATGTAAAAATGTGCAAAGAAGTCCCTATGGAAACTCTGTGTTAAGCATTATGCAAAGTCAATGTCACACTAATTCTCTAGGGTAAAGATACCGGACTAGGAATATAGACATCTTCAGTGAGACCACTTAAAACTCAAAACGCCAGGAGCACCTTGGCCTGGAATGCTTGAGTGTTCTGCAAATAATGAAGGGTATCTCAGCATAACCTGTGACTTCACTGTAAACAGCCCTAGCAAACAGACAACAAAGCAGCCTACCTTGGGGCAAGGCAGGTGGTACAAGTCCACACCCTAAGCCCTTTTTTTTTTATTAAAGAATTATTGAAATACACTCTTATGAAGGTTTCACAGGAAAAAACAATGTGGTTACTATTTTTACCCATATTATCAAGGAGCCACCCATACCCCAATGCAGTCACTGTCCATCAGTGTAGTAAGATGCCACAGATTCACTGTTTGCCTTTTCTGTGCTACACTGTATTCCCCGTGATCCCCACACCATGTGTACTAAACATAATACTCCACAATCCCCTTCTATCACCCTCCCAACCCACCTCCCACACCCCTCCCTTTTGGTAACCACTAGTTCCTTCTTGGAGTCTCTCAGTCTGCTACTATTATGTTCCTTCACTTTTGCTTTGTTGTTATACTCCACAAATGAGGGATATCATTTGGCACTTGTCCTTCTTCACCTGGCTTATTTCACTGAGCATAATATCCTCCAGCTCCATCCATGTTGTTGCAAATGGCAGGATTTGTTTCCTTCTTATGGCTGAATAGTATTCTATTGTGTATATGTACCACCTCTTCTTTATCCATTCATTACTGATGGACACTTAGGTTGCTTCCATATCTTGGCTATTGTAAAAAGTGCTGTGATAAACATAGGGGTGCATATGTCTTTTAGAATCTGAGAAGTTGTATTCTTTGGGTAAATTCCAAGGAGTAGGATTTCCAAGTCAAATGGTATTTGTATTTTTAGTTTTTTGAGGAACCTCCATATTGCTTTCCACAATGGTAGAACTAACTTACATTCCCACCAGCAGTGTAGGAGTGTTCCCCTTTCTCCGCATCCTCGCCAGCATTTGTTGTTCTTAGTCTTTTGGATGGTGGTCATCCTCACTGGTGTGAGGTGATATCTCATTGTGGTTTTAATTTTCATTTCCCTGATGATTAGTGATGTGGAACATCTTTTCATGTGTCATTTGGCCATCTGAATTTCTTCTTTGGAGAACTGTCTCTACATATCCTCTGCCCATTTTTTAATTGGGTTATTTGCTTTTTGGATGTAGAGGCGTGTAAGTTCTTTATATATTTTGGATGTTAACCCCTTATCAGATATATCATTTACAAATATTTTCTACCATACTGTAGGATGCTTTTTTGTTCTGTTGTGGTGTCCTTTGCCGTACAGAAACTTTTTAGTTTGATGTAGTCCCATGAGTTCATTTTTGCTTTTGTTTCCCTTGCTCAAGGAGCTGTGTTCAGGAAGAAGTTGCTCATGCTGATATTCAGGAGATTTTTGCCTATGTTGTCTTCTAAGAGTTTTATGGTTTCATTATTTACATTCAGGCCCTTGATCCATTTAGAGTTTGCTTTTGTGTATGGGGTTAAACAATAATCCAGTTTCATTCTCTTGCATGTAACTGTCCAGTTTTGCCAACACCAGCTGTTGAAGAGGCTGTCATTTCCCCATTGTATTTCCATGGCTCCTTTATCATATATTAATTGACCATATATGGTTGGGTTTATATCAGGGCTCTCTAGTCCATTCCATTGGCCTATGGGTCTGTTCTTGTGCTAGTAACAAATTGTTTTGAGTACTGTGGCTTTGTAGTAAAGCTTGAAGTTGGGGAGCATAATCCCCCCAGCTTTATTCTTCCTTCTCAGGATTGCTTTGGCTATTCGGGGTCTTTTGTGGTTCCATATGAATTTTAGAATGATTTTCTCTAGTTTGTTGAAAAATGCTATTGGTATTTTGATAGGAATTGTATTGAATCTATAGATTGCTTTAGGCAGGATGACCATTTTGACAATATTTATTCTTCCTATCCATGAGCATGGGTTGTGTTTCCATTTATTGGTATCTTCTTTAATTTCTCTCATGAGTGTCTTGTAGTTTTCAGAGTATAGGTCTTTCACTTCCTTGGTTAGGTTTACTCCTAGGTATTTTATTCTTCTTGATGCAACTTTGAATGGAATTGTTTTCCTGATTTCTTTCTCTGCTAGGTCATTGTTAGTGTATAGGAATGCCACAGATTTCTGCGCATTCATTTTGTATCCCGCAACTTTGCTGAATTCAGATATTAGATCTAGTAGTTTTGGAGTAGATTCTTTAGGGTTTTTTAAGTACAATATCATGTCATCTGCAAACAGGAACAGTTTAACTTCTTCCTTGCCAATCTGGATGCCTTTTATTTCTTTGTGTTGTCTGATTGCCGTGGCTAGGACCTTCAGTACTATGTTGAATAGAAGTGGGGAGGGTGGGTATCCTTGTCTTCTTCCCGATCTTAAAGGAAAAGCTTTCAGCTTCTCATTGTTAAGTATAATGTTGGCTGTGGGTTTGTGATATATGGCCTTTATTATGTTGAGGTACTTGCCCTCTATCCCCGTATTGTTGAGAGTTTATATCATGAATGGATGCTGAATTTTGTCAAATGCTTTTTCAGCATCTATGGAGATGATCATGTGGTTTTTGTCCTTCTTTTTGTTGATGTGGTGGATGATGTTGATGGATTTTCGAATGTTGAACCATCCTTGCATCCCTTGAATAAATCCTACTTGATCATCATGGATGATCCTTTTGATGTATTTTTTAATTCGGTTTGCTAATATTTTGTTGAGTATTTTTGCATCTATGTTCATCAGGGATATTGGTCTGTAGTTTTCTTTTTTTGTGGAGTCTTTGCCCGGTTTTGGTATTAGAGTGATGCTGGCCTCATGGGATGAGTTTGGAAGTATTCCCTCTTCTTCTACTCCTTGGAAAATTTTAAGGAGGATGGGTATTAGGTCTTCACTAAATGTTTGATAAAATTCAGCGGTGACGCTATCTGGTCCAGGTGTTTTGTTCTTAGGTAGGTTTTTGATTACCAGTTCAATTTTGTTGCTGGTAATTGGTCTGTTGAGATTTTCTGTTTCTTTCTGGGTCAGCCTTGGAAGGTTGTAGTTTTCTAGAAGGTTGTCCATTTCTTCTAGGTTATCCAGTTCATTAGCATATAATTTTTCATAGTATTCTCTAATAGTTCATTGTATTTCTGTGGTGTCTGTAGTGATTTTTCCTTTCTCATTTCTGATTCTGTTTATGTGAGTAGACTCTTTTTTTCTTGATAAGTCTGGCTGGGGGTTTATCTAGTTTGTTTATTTTCTCGAAGAACCAACTCTTGCTTTCGTTGATACTTTCTATAGTTTTATTCTCGATTTTATTTATATCTGCTCTAATCTTTATTATGTTCCTCCTTCTACTGACTTTGGGTATCATTTGTTCTTCTTTTTCTAGTTTCATTAATTGTGAGTTTAGACTGCTCATATGGGTATGTTCTTATTTCCTGAGGTAGGCCTGTATTGCAATATACTTTCCTTTTAGCACGGCCTTCGCTGCGTCCCACAGATTTTGTAGTGTTGAATTATTGTTGTCATTTGTCTCCATATATTGCTTGATCTCTGTTTTTATTTGGTCATTGATCCATTGATTATTTAGGAGCATGTTATTAAGCCTCCATGTGTTTGTGTTATTTTTCATTTTCTTTGTGTAATTCATTTCTAATTTCATTCCTTTGTGGTCTGAGAAGCTGGTTGGTACAATTTCAGTCTTTTTGAATTTACGAGCTTTTTTTGTGGCCTCGTATATGATCTATTCTTGAAAATGTTCCATGTGCCCTTGAGAAGAATGTGTATTCTGCTGCTTTTGCGTGTAGAGTTCTGCAGATGTCTGTTAAGTCCATCTGTTCTAATGTGTTGTTCAGTGCCTCTGTCTCCTTACTTATTTTCTCTCTGGTTGATCTGTCCTTCAGAGTGTGTGGTGTGTTGAAGTCTTCTAGAATGAATGCATTGCATTCTATTTCTCCCTTTAATTCTGTTTGTTTTTGTTTCACATATGTAGGAGATCCTGTGTTGAGGGCATAGATATTTATAATGGTTATATCTTCTTGTTGGATTGACCCTTTTATCATTATGTAATGTCCTTCTTTGTCTCTTGCGACTTTCTTTGTTTTGAAGTCTGTTTTGTCTGATATAAGTACTGCAATTCCTGCTTTTTTCTCCCTATTAGCTGCATGAAATGTCTTTCTCCATCCCTTCAGTTTTAGTCTGTGTATATCTCTGGGTTTAAGTTGAGTCTCTTGAAGGCAGCATATAGATGGGTCCTGTTTTTTTATCCATTCCGTGACTCTATGTCTTTTGACTGGTGCATTCAGTCCATTTACATTTAGGGTGAAAATGGATAGGTATGTACTTATTGGCATTGCAGGCTTCAGATTCATGGTTACCAAAGGTTCAAGGTCAATTTCCCTACTATCTAAGAGTCTAAGAACTCACTTAATATGGTATTACAAACACAATCTAAAGGCTCTTTTTTTGTTTGTTTGTTTTTTCTCTCCTCCTTTTTCTTCCTCCATTTTTTATATATTAGGTTCATATTCTGTACTGTTTGTCTATCCCTTGATTGACATTGGGTATAGTTAATTTAATTTTGCATTTTGTTAGTAATTAGCTGTTCTATTTTCTTTACTGGGTTTTATTACCTCTGGTGACAGCTATTAAACCATAGGAACACTTCCATCTATAGCAGTCCCTCCAAAATATACTGTAGAGATGGTTTGTGGGAGGTAAATTCTCTCAGTTTTTGCTTATCTTGGAATTGTTTAATCCCTCCTTCAAATTTAAATGATAATCTTGCTGGATAAAGTAATCTTGGTTCAAGGCCCTTCTGCTTCATTGCATTAAATACATCATGCCACTCCCTTCTGGCCTGTAAGGTTTCTGCTGAGAAGTCTGATGATAGCCTGATGGGTTTTTCTTTGTATGTGATGTTTTTTCTCTCTCTAACTGCTTTTAAAAGTATGTATTTATCCTTGATCTTTGCCATTTTAATTACTGTATGTCTTGATGTTGTCTTCCTTGGGTCCCTGTGTTGGGAGATCTGTGCACCTCCGTGGCCTGAGAGACTATCTCCTTCCTCAGATTGGAGAAGTTTTCAGCAATCACCTCCTCAAAGACACTTTCTGTCCCTTTTTCTCTCTCTTCTTCTTCTGGTACCCTTATAATGCGAATATTGTTCCGTTTGGATTAGTCACACAGTTCTCTCAATATTCTTTCATTGTTAGAGATCCTTTTTTCCCTCTGTGCCTCAGCTTCTTTGTATTCCTCTTCTCTAGTTTCTATTTAATTTATCGTCTCCTCCACCGTATCCAATCTGCTTTTAATAGCATCCATTGTGCTCTTCAATGATTGGATCTCCAACCATAATTCATTCCTGAGTTCTTGAATATCTTTCAGTACCTCCATGAGCATGTCAATGATTTTTATTTTGAACTCCTTTTCAGGGAGAGTCATGAGGTCCATATCATTTAAATCTTTCTCAGGAGTTGTATTCATAATTTTACTATGGACCAGGTTCCTTTCGTGTTTCATATTTGTGTATGGTGCCCTCTAGTGCCCAGAAGCTCTACTCTCTGGAGCTGCTCAGCCCCTGAAGCAATATCAGTGATTGTAGGGGAGAGGTATTGGTGCCTCGGGAGGAGGAAAGAGCATTTTCCTGGTTCCTGGCTGCTATTCCTGTCTCCATTGCCTGAACCAGTGGGCCCAGCACACAGGTATAAGCCTCTGTGCTTTGCGTTTTTAGTTGCTGTAGACAGATCTTCCCTCTGGCTGGCTTAATGCCAGGGTAGGGTTTCCTGGTGGGGCTGGCCAGGAGAAAGGCACAGTAGTCTGTCACAGAAGGTGTTCTTGGAGCTGTGTAGGCAGCCAGGGAGCTGGAGCACCTGAAGATCGCGAAAGCTCCCAATCTGCTGGGCAGAGTGCACCCAGAGAATTTTGTCTACCTATCCTTTCTCCTAAGCAGTAAGCTCTGTGCAGTCCTTGCCCCTTTAGCAGCCCTCTTTCTAAGGGCTTCTTTATTAGGAAGTCTCTTAGACTGTCCGCCTTTCTTTTGTCCCAGAGCAGCTGGATATGAATCCCTGCTTTCCACAAGCAGCTGGGATCTTAGTCTCTCCAGGAATTATGCCTGTCTTAGCTTTGCAACCCCTTAATTACAAGAGTATCATGCAAGTACCATGAAATGTAGGTTTGTGCTCCCAGAGCAGATCTCCAGAGTTAGGTATTCAGCAGTCCCACATCTCCACTCCCTCCCTGCTCCGTTCCTCTTCCTCCTGCTGGGGATCTGGGGTGGGGGAAGGGCTTGGATCCCACAGGACTACAGCTTTAGTACATTACCCTTTTCTGTGAGGGCTGCTCTTGTCTCCAGGTGTATACAGTTTATTGCAGTCCTCTTTCCTGTTGCTCTTTCAAGAGTAGTTGTATTAGTTATATTTTCGTATTATATTTGGTTTTATGGGGAAGCCTCTGTCTCACCTCTCATGCCGCCATCTTTAATCTCACACCCTAAGCCCTTTATCAGTTCCTGAAAATCCTCAACGGACTATAAGTCCCCTAGACAGCACACCATCACGGTCTCTCTTGTCCCCTCCTGGCATGAGCCAGGAGCTCTGTCCTCTCACTTTGTCTCTAAATAAAAGCCTCTCCCTGGCTCTCCTAACTTGAGAGTTTGCTAAGTTCATTCTTTGACTCCACAAACAAGAACCCCAGCATCACCCTGGGTCTAACATGTATTGGGTTAGACATCCAGAGCTGGGGATGCTCAAGGATTTGGCAAGTGGGAGACTGGACTGTCATCAAGGCCACCTTCCTGGAGGAGGAGCTATTTAAATAAACCGAATGGTGAGACCAGGCAGGGCAGGATGGCATCAGAAGGAAGGAGGGTTCCCATAAGATCAAATCCTCAGGACCATACCCCTGTTCCACTCCTCACCCCCACTTTGTCTACATCCTGTCCTTCCTCTCCCCCAGGAGTATAACATCATTAGTGAGATTCTCTGCTCCAGGAGGTTGCCAAGCTGTACAACCTGGAGTCCAAGGAGCAGTCTGTGTCTTGGTTCCAGGCCATGGAGCCCCTGGATGAGGAGAGGTTAGGCCAGGCAGGAGTCGGGTGGGGACTCCTGCTGCTGGAAGGTTCTGGGGTGGTGATGCCAGGGTTCTTGTTCACGAAGCCGAAGAATGAGTTTAGCAAACAGGCAAGGTAGGAGAGCAAGGTACAGGCTTTTATTTAGAAATAAAGTGGAAGGACAGAGCTCCCGGCTCACGCCAGGAGGGGACAAGAGAGTCCTAGGGCGGTGTGTTGTCTAGGGGTTTTTATAGGCAAATGAGGTTTTTTCCAGAATATGAAAAAATAGCTTAGGGGTGTGGTCTTGTACCACATGCCCTGCCCTCAAGGTGGGCAGGGTTGTTCTCTGCTTGCTAGGGTTGTTTACAGTAAAGTCATGGGTTATGCTGTGATACCCTTCCCTATTTGTAAAACCACTCAATCATTCTAGGCCAAGTTGCTCCTGGCCTTTTAACTTTTAACTGACCTTACTGAAGATGTCTATATTCTTAGTCTGGTGTCTTGATCCTAGAGGATTAGTGTGACCTTGACTTTGCATAATGCTTAACAGTTTCAAAAGGGACTTCTTTGCACATTGTTATATTGCTGACTGTAAATATCCCACCCCGCTTTTTCTGGAGGCCCTCACCCTATTCTGACTACACCCATGGTCCCTGTCTCATTCCCCCCTCTATAGGTGGAGACCCTAGCTGCTGCTAGGGAAAGCAGGAGACAACTGCTCTGGCTGCTTCATGTGAGAGGGGGTGCAGTAAGGGGTGCAGCTAGGTCTCCATCAGTGGTCGGTCAAGAGGGCCTCGGAAGATGGGCACTTCCATCCTGGGTTCTATTGCTATCACCATTTGCAGTCTTATGGCTTCTAGGCAAGACAGAATAAATCATATTATTAGGTTAAGAAGCAACATCTGCAGTTGGATTTTCCATTCTGGAAGAACAGACTTGACAAGGAGATTAAAGAATGCCTGGCTGACTATGAGGATTAGAAATAGTAAAACTCTAGAGAATCATAGCCAGATATTTTGAAGAAACTAGAATTCTGTATCTAGTTTATGTCCCAATGACTAGTACTAGGACTCAGTATAGATAAGGCTGCATTATTGAAACAATACTTTTCTCTAAAATCACCCTCATTTTTATTAGAAGTAACCAGATTAAGAAAATAATTAACACTTGGCTTGATTATTTGCATAAGTGCAGCAAGAAGAGCAAGTGATTACATAGGCTCTTTTAAATGTGCTTTGCTGGAACTTTTTATAAGGAACTTCAGATTGGACTTTTAAAGGCCTCTCAAGGCCAGAAAGCCAAGCCAGACTTGCCATCAGGTTTTGCCTGCAGTACCTGTAGATTTGGGTGAATTCCTCTCTTCTTGAGGTCTCTAAGAAATTCTGAGGTTCCTGCACCTGCCAGGAAGTGACCTTCCTTACTCACCTGGTAAGGCTGCTGGGAATCCTGTAAGCAAGGTATCAGGCCTGTTCTTCCAAGGGGCTTTGTTGGCTCTATAAGGCCAACCTTAGTTCCTTAGAGCTGTTCATATCTGAGTTTATGCACATGTCTCTCAGGTATGACATTCCAGTCAAAACCTTGGTAATATAGCCAGTGTTTTTAAATTGGTCCTCTTACAAGGAAAGCAGATTCTTATTGAACTTATGCAAATAAACATACTGCCATGAAATATAAAAGTAGTCACTGAGAGTTTTTAAATTCTGGAGGGATTAGGTAGAGAGAAAGATAAATGTTTCAATTCTGCTTACAAAGGTATTGTCATTTACTAAACTGTTGTCAGTCAGCTTAAGAGAAAAAGCTTAACACTTTATTAGTAACATTTGAAACAAAAAGCCACACGATCATCTTCCTTAGTTTACTTAATCCTATGTAACTAATACCTAGTTCTTTACTAGTTTAGAAGTAATAAAAATAGTGACTATAAATGATAAAGGACTTACAAATGACAATGGCTAAAGATCTGATGAGAGCTTACTATAAAACAATGGACAGAAGGAAATTTGGATATTTCTGTAACACAAAACATTTAGTAACAAAGTGTAGCATCATTCCCTTTGATAATGCTTTCCAGGTGGCTGGAAATGCAAGTACAATTCTAACACCAGGCTGTATTGCAGAAGGTAAATTTCTTCCATTTCAGGGAGTCTAGTTTAAAAACCTCTCAATCTTTGAGGATAATGATGAACCCAATAAGTAGAATAGATTTCCACTAGAATAATTTAGAAAACTAGTTTCATATTGTAGCAGTCTGCAGGGCTTTTGATTATTTCCCTTCCTTGTATTAAAATAAATTTAGCTGCATAACCTTATTATATTGTATACTTCTCTCAGGGACTAAGCCTCTCCATTGGAGAGTTTGTATTGAGGCCAGGCTTGTGTGCAGAAGAAGATAAGGCACTTCTTCAGGGTCTGGGATCAAATTGCTCCCAGTTTTTCAGAAGGCATGCCAGAGGCGTGTCTGACTGTAAACTTGAAGAGGCTGCTCCCATCTGGAAGAGAAAGACTGGTGTCCAGCACCTGATCAGCCTCTCTCTCCATGAGGGTGTCCCCTTGCCTTGGAGCCTGGGTGACAGCGGTCAGTCACCCCCTCTGCCAGCCTACTGGAATTAACCACTCATTACCAGCATGGCCTGCACCTTGCCTTGATTTCCCTCTTGCTTTCCCACCCAGCAAGAGTCGCCTCGGAGCTCTGGATTTAGTGGGACCTTACCAGTGTGCTCCTACTTTACACCTTTTGGGAATTTTAATCTGGATCCTAGTTTTTCCTGCACAAGCTTTAGTCATTCCTTGAGAGCCCACTGCCTGTCTGATAAGTGCAGGGAGTGTGTGACCTCTCACAGCCTGAGCCGTGGTCAGAGTCACAAGCCTGTTTTGCTTCCCTGGGGCCACAGAAAAGGAAATGCCAGCCCCAGGATGACTGCCTCTAAGGAAGGGAGATCAATAGAATAGAGCCATTTACATGTTGGGCTCAGGGTTTGGTTTGATTATTTCACAGACTTCATTTGCATTACACAGGAGAAAGTGGTGCAGGCCTAGGAGGACTGCTTTGAATGGGGAGCAGGGGAACTTTTTCCAAGGCCAGAGATAAAATTCAGAGGCTGCCATGGACATTTATGGGGGTGGGGAGATCTATACTCTTAAACACCAGTTTCTGCCACTGCCTGGAAATTATTTAGCCATTCACCTACTATAACAAATCTGATCTGGAAGTTCACTCAGTGCCATCAGATCTATCGGCTGGAGCCGAGATCCAAGGACCACTGTCTACTCATCCGGTCTGCCCTCAGAGTCCACAGGTTAGGATAGGAAAGTAGGAAATCAGCTCAGCCACTCCCCAACATTCCTGGAGGTGGGGGATCAAGGAGTGGCAGACACCAGGAAACCTTTCATCCGAGACTTGAAGACTGGTAGCCGACACTAATTGTCTTTTAAGTGGCTATAGGGTGCTCAGACACATTTTCATGAGATAACAAAGTGCAGTATTAAGTCAGGAATAAGAGCGAAGTGTAGATCTCCTACCTTGTGGTGGTGAGCATCGGGTTCCGTGAAATTGATGAAGTTAGAAGAGAGTTAAGGAAGCCCCCTGCCTCACTCAGAGACCAGGGCGGCGTGGAGAAGCAGGCTGGAAGTCAGAGACAGAGAAAGAGAGACACTCCTCATGGATACCCAGTTGGGCTGTCGGGGTCCTTTGAGAAGCCGCTGAAGTGTAGCCTCAGCCTAGACTCTCGCAGTTGCCCACGGCTTTCCTCAGTCCCTCGCATCCAAGGAGATGCCTCTGAAAGGGAATCCTGACCTCCACTCAGGTGACATTCCTGGCTCCCAAGGGAGACAGGGATCCACTGAAGGAGATGCAGGGGAACCTGTCGCTTGAGACTTTGAGATCGGCAGCCAGGCTAGTCCCATTTAAGTGGCTGACAAGCGCCCGATTTTGTGTGCCACAGATGGCTTCCTTCTATAAGGACAGTGAAAGAAAAGGCAGGCTTGGATGCCTGATACTCACCTCCAAAGCTATCCCGGATGAGCTCCCAAAGATGATGCCGGGGTTCTTGTTCGCGAAGCCGAAGAATGAGTTTAGCAAACAGGCAACGTAGGAGAGCAAGGTACAGGCTTTTACTGAGAAATAAAGTGGAAGGACAGAGCTCCCGGCTCACGCCAGGAGGGGACAAGAGAGTCCCCGGGTGGTGTGTTGTCTAGGGGTTTTTATAGACAAATGAGGATTTTTCCAGAACATGAAAAAAAAAGGCTTAGGGGTGTGGACTTGTACCATCTGCCCTGCCTTCAAGGGGGGCAGGGTTGTTCTCTGCTTGCCAGGGCTGTTTATCGTGAAGTCACGGGTTATGCTGTGATACCCTTCCCTATTTGTAAAACCACTCAATTATTCTAGGCCAAGTTGCTCCTGGCCTTTTGACTTTTAATTCCCCTCACTGAAGATGCCTATATTCTTAATCTGGTTTCTTGATCTTGGAGAATTAGTGTGACTTTGACTTTGCATAATGCTTAACACAGAGTTTCAAAAGGGACTTGTTTGCCCATTGCTATATTGCTGACTGTAAATATCCCACCCCGCTTTTTCTGGAGGCCCTCACCCTACTCTGACTACACGCATGGTCCCTGTCTCAATGAGGCCTGAGGTGTGGCTCCTGGTAGCTCACAGGTGCCCCTTTGTCCTGCAGCTACATCCTGTCCTTCCAGCTGGAGCCCAAATGGACTATTCTTCAAGGCCTACAAAAAGTAGTTACCTGGCTGTAACTGGGGGGTGTGCGGGGTTGGGGGGGGGTGGAATCCCAGGGCAAAATACCTTTGAAACCAAAATCAGTCAGAGGAAGAAATAAAGTGGAAGAAACCTGTTTTTTGTTTGGGAGCAGTCATCCATTTCTGCTCTCCTGTGTCTCTTGAGACCTGGCTGCAAAGAAGGGACCCCACCCAGCGTCTCCGGATGTGCCCTCAGTTGCCCTTGTAATTACCTATTGATAATGGAGGTGGCTACTTCTCTCCACCCTTCGAAACACCTATTGATATGAAGATGCACTAAGGCCAGTTGAGAGATTCCGGAAATACTGCCATTCTACCCACAGTGTTCCTCTGGGAGCAGTGGGGACCCGCGTCTTCATGGAGTTTGGTGGGCTAAGTGGGCGCTGGGTGTTTGGGCTGTGGGTAAAGTGGGGCGATGCTCGGGATGAATTGTGGCTCAGATTGAGTCCGGGCAGGGGCGTGGTGAGGTGCTCACCCAGCATATCGTCGGAAGCGGGTATCTCCCTGCCTCGCACCCCAGCCCCATGTGGCGGGTGGAATGGCGGCACCTGCGGGACGACATCCAGGCTCCAGGCATCCTTCCTAACGAGGCTCTGACATGGGAATGGGGTGGAGGGAATTGGTGGCTGAAGAGCGCTCAGCCAGCACGGGGGCGCAGCCATTGCTGTGGGCAGACCACACAGGGGGCGTTTTCCTGGGAAGGGGCCCCGGGTGGGGGCCACCTGGAAGAACCCCCAGGGTGCAGTGTGGCACTGACCCCAGCCCAGCTCCCTGAGGGCGCCCGCCACCCGTGGCCTGGGCTCGGGGCCTCACGGCCGGCTTCTCTGTCAGAGGGCGCCTGATGTACTATATCCGCACACGCGTCTGCCTGGGTTCTCTGCGGGGTCTCTGTTGCTGCAGCTCCGCAGTGTAGCGGGAGGTCAGGACACGATGTCCCAGCTCCGCTTTCTCAGGTTGGCTGTGGGGATGGGGTCCTGTGCAGTTCCACCCAAACTGTAGGGTATTTGCTTCTGTGAGAAGTGGGACAGAATTTCGGTGGGGGTCGCACAGTGTCTGCAGGTTGCTGTGGGTGGAGGGGACTTGTAATAACCTAACTCTTCCCACCCACGTCCACAGGGTCCACAGTGTTCAGAGCTCAGGCCTCCTCCCCCTTGGTTAAGTTTGCTCTTAGGTACTTTATTCTTTATGATAGTTGTAAAGGGCATTGTTTTCTTAATGCCTCTTTCTGATGGTTGGTTATTAGTGAATAGAAGCAAATGACTTTTGTATGTTGATTTCATATCCTGCAAGCTTATTGAATTTGTTTTTAGTTCTAACAGGTGTTTGGCGGAGTGGTGTGGAAATTGGCATTAAAAAATTCCACTGTTTCTACTTGTCTTGCCAATGGGTTTCAGCCCCAGGCAAGTTTGCTATGGACTCAGTGTGACCAAAGAAATTGACAGCAAAACTGTTCTTGGGGTGAAAGGGTTATACCCAACTTTATTTCCAGGTGGCAGGTCACTAAAATCCTGTTCACTCAGAGTGAGTCTGTATTCAGCAAGCTGTTCTCTGCCTCTGGGCTCCTCTGCACAGCTGACCTCTGGGACTCTCTGCACAGTCGTCCCACACAGCCGTCCTCCGGGCCCCTCTGCACAGTCGTCCCACACAGCCATCCTCTAGCCCTCTCTGCACAGTCGTCCTGCACAGTTGTCCTCTGGGCCTCTGTCCTCGGTGCTGCCACCACTCCAGCCCCTGCTCTGCTCTCCTGCAGCCTTGCAGCCATACCACCATGTTGCAACCAATATAGAGTCACAGCCATATATTGCCCACAGGTGTACAGTGAGCTAATCAACCAGAGCCAGGTGAGAATCCTGGCCACAGGAACTCTCATTTTATTCACACTACTCCAGGTCATTCCAAACCCCAAGGCCCAGTGGTTACAGGGGAATCCTCCCACGTGCCTCCTAATCACACCTGAACCCCTGCAATGTGAGTAGCTCCCCACTTCAGGTGAACTGGGACTGCAGAGGGCTTGGCCTCTGTGACTAAGTGTAATGTCTGCTCTGCTTTTCTGGGGCAGGACTGACATGGTTGTTTTGCAAAGTAATTTACTTTTCAGAAATTTCAAGTATACAGAAAACTTGCAGTGTCAACATAGATATTCTTTACACTAAATTCCCCAGTGCCTCTCTTTATCACACCCACCACTTCACAGCACAAAATGTTTGAGCCTATACCCCAAACAGGGACACGCTCCCAGGGAGCCACCACCTGACCCCAAATGAGGGAGACATTAGGGTCTCCACATGATAATCCAGTGCACAGACCCACTGGGCTGTCACTACCCACCCCAGCTGTTTGCACACGTCTTTCCATCCTGATCCTGTTTCCTTTTTGTGGAACTCTTCCCAAGACTTTACCTTAGCTGGGCTCTCCGGGACCTCACGTAAGTGGGATCACATATTTGACCTTCTGTGATGGGCATATTTCACTGAGTCTTTTGGGTTTAGGGTTCATCTGTGCAGCAGGTGTCAGGACTTTGTTGTTTACTCCACTGTGCAGAGAACACACTTTGTTTATGTTTTTCTGTCTGTGGACACCCAGATCGTCTCCACCTTTTGGCTGTCGTGAATCATGCTGCTGTGACTATGTGTATGCAAATATCTAAGTCCCTGGTTTCATGTGGTTTGGGAAGATTCCCTGAAATGGAATTGCTAATCATGTTAATTTTATGTTCGAGTTTCTGGTGACTCCCCCGCCACACACACACACAGTTTCCAAAGTGGCTGTGGACCATTTTTCTTTCTCTGTTCATATGGCTGAATAATGTAGTTTATGGGTCAACCCTGTTTTGTCCATCCATTCACCCCTTGATGGGCATTTGAGTTGTTTCTACCTTTTTGCTGTGGTGAGAGGGCTACCAAGAGCTCATGGGCCAGTTTCTGTTTGAACAACGTTCTCATTTCTTTGGGGTATTTATCTAGGAGTGGGTGTTTACCCACAATTAGGTAATTGTATTTTATCTTTATTAGGAAACGCCAAGCTGTTGTAACACAAGCTGCATGTTTTACATTTTCACAAGCAAAGTTTAAGGGCTTCAATTCCTCTGCATCCTTGGCAGCATGTGATTTTCAGTTTTCCCGATTATGGCCATTCCCATGTACCTAGAGTGGGGTCACTGTGATTTAATTGGCATTTCCATAGCGACTAATGCTGTGTGACACCTGTTCATGTGCTTGTTGAACATTTGTACGTCTTGCTGGAGTGTTTTATCCACTTTAAAAATTGGGGTGTTGTCTGGCTCACTTGTACAAGTTTGTGGTGTTTTCTGGGTAACAGGCTCTCGTTAGATGTAAAAAGAGCAGATATTTTCTTCCATTCTGTGTCTGTCTTTTCACTTTCTGGTTAGTGACTTTTGATGCAGAAAAAATTTTAATTTGGAGGAAATCTAGTTTTGTTTTTTCTTCTGTTGCTTGTACTTTGGTGTCAGATCTAAGAAACCATGACTAAATCCAAGGTCATGAACATTTATCCCACGTTTTCTTCTAGAGTCTATAATTTTACCTATTACATGTAAGCCCTTTATTTTGAGTTAATTTTTCTATATGGTGTGATTTAAGGGTTCAAGTTCATTCCTCTGCATGTGAACAGCCAGTTTCCCAGCAACAATTGCTGAAAAGACACATTCTTTCTCCAGTTTCACGTTGTCCACCCTTGTCAGAAAGCAATTGACTGTAGATGGTTGGGGTCATTTCTGGGCGTTCCTCTCAGTTTTGTTGATCTATACATATGGTCGACCCTTCAACATGGGGGTTTCTGCAGCTGACATCCCAGAGTTGGAATCCACATAAAACATCAGACTACTCCCAAAACTTAAGTGTTATCCTAAAACTGATTGCCTATTTTGACTGGAAGCTTTATCAAAAATATAAACTGTCAATCAACACGTATTTTGCAGGTCATACATGTTATGTGCTGTATTCTAACAGCAAAGTAAGCTAGAGAAAAGCAAATATTTCAAATTGTTGTACTTAAAGGTTTTTTCATTATATCTGTGGGGGAAAAATATGTTTCAGTGAACCTGAGCAGTTCACACCTGGGCTGTGCAAGGGTCAACTGTGTATCTATATGCCAGTATCACAGTGTTTTATTTACTCTTACTTTGTACTAAGATTTGAGTTTGGGAAATGTGTGCCTCCAGCTTTGATTTTCTTTTCAAGATTGTTTTCAAGGGCCCTTTGGGATCCCTTGAATTTCCATGTGTCAGGATTCCTGGTGCATCGTCTGTGTGATCTTCATAGGAATCACATTGACTCTATAGGCTGAATTTGTGCCATAACCACCTTAAGTCTTTCCATTGACATGGGTAGACTTTACATTTATTAGCTTTTCTTTGGTTTTTAAATTATTAATGTTTTATAATTTTTAGTGTACAAGATTAGCACCTTAAGTTTATTCTTAATATTTTATTAATGTTGACATTATTTAATATGGAATTTTTAAAAAGACAGGCTTCTCCTCTGAGCACAGGGCTCTTTTCACCACCCCAGGGAGGGGTCTACACTCCTCACCCAGAGTTGCAAATGGACAGTTATAGAAACTGAAGGGAACCAGATCATATGAGCCGTTTGACAGAGTCCAGGCCCGGAGGCGACCCCAGAAGAACTCGAGGAGCCCAACCTGTTCCCCCTCATTTCTCTTTATTTTAGTTCTTGCTGTTCTTTGCATTCTTATAATAATATTTTTCTGGTCAGTGGTTAGAGAACATCCTGTAAGTTCTACTTCTGAGAAATTGAATTTAGATGCTGGAAGCCGACCTACTCGCCTGCCTAATGGCACAGCCCAGGAGGCCGATGGATGGATGCCGCACAGCGGGCCTCCAAAGGGGAAGCTACTCATATCTCTTCTATTGTTCAATCTGACCATCTCCCCAGTCTGAACAGCCCTCAGTAATCAGAAAAAGCCCTAGAGGAAAGCCTGTTAGGAGCCGTAGAACACTCATAAAACTCAGCTTGTGACCCTGCACATTCCCCTCAGGCCTGTAGGCTATTATCCTTGGGTTAGAAAATAGAAGAAAGTTCAGGTGACTTCAGAGTACCCCTCCTTGGTCAATTTAGCTCCTAGGAAAAACAAGAGGTGACTGAGAGTGGGTCAGGAAAACAGGTGGAAAAAATCTTGGTAGAGTTCCCTTATGAATTATTACTATAGAAATTACAGTCAGCATTGTTATACTCAAAATCAACAGAATAAGTGTTGCTCATTCTCCCATCAATAGTTTCAGGATATTATTGGAAGGAAAAAACACGCCCTCACAGTAAGCCTAAATGAGAGTCCGGTTAAACAAATTTCAAGACACAAAGCACTGTAGTGCCTTGTAGAAATTTAACCTGAGATCAGGGATCTAAAGGTATGAGAGCAACAGAAACATCTTGAAGAAGAAAACATGGTGACCTTTCATGGTCGAGAAAGCAGAGGAACATTCCAAGAATTAGATTATGCCATAAATCACTGAATGACACATGTCTTATGATGATTTTTTAAACTAATCCCCTATATATTGCTTGAGGTTTCTGCCAATAGAGGCCAGACCAGCTTAGCATCTTTGCTAGTGTCTGTGTCCTCACTACCTTCACTGACGCCGTCTCACTCCCCTTCGATACCTCACCCCAGCTGGAGCTGGACTCCGGCAAGAAACTGCCTGTCATACTCTTAAATAGCCATGGAAGCTAATACTTGTCACTACAGCTACATCGGCCTTGTAGTTGGAATCTAATGCATACACCTTGGGGCCAAACATTTTAATATTTTTTAAAACTCAACTTAGTTTCTGTTTTAAATCCTCCTTCTGGGATAGTGAAAACAGGACTTCCTGACCCTCTTCCTGGGATGTGCCACCATGCCACCATGAAAACAGAAGTACAATAGAAAACATGTATATTGGTCTGTGCCTCAATCCTGACACCGGGTTCCTAAAGCCCCGGGGATTTCCTGAGTTATAGCAGCATCTTTTGTTCTGGGTGGTTCTGGGTGGGCTCTGCATGGGGGCCTGTCAGGAAGAAAACCTGAGCCATTATTAGAACCTTGGTATTTTCAGCCGCATCCCTCCACTATCCAGAGAAAGGAGAGGGCTAGAAATGGAGTTAATAATAGGTCATATCTGTGTCTCAAAATATGGAGTTTAGAGATCTTCCAGGTCGGTGAACCCATCCATGCCTTGTACTGGGACAGTGATGCCTCCCAATCCTACAGGGAAGAATGAAGCCTTCTGCTGCCCCAAGACTGATGTCTTCATAGTACTAAAGAACCTGTTAGAAACCATTTCTCACCTGGGGTAGACCTTCTGTAACGTCCAGTGATCAAGGCACCAGCTTCAGTGGGCAAATCATGTTAAGTGTTAATGAAATCCTTGAAAACTTTGTCGAATTGTCACTGTCTTTATTGCCCTCAAATGTAAGCTGATTTAAGTGTATGAATCATACCCTTCAACTTAAAATCTCTAAGCTTGCTGAGACTGCTGGACTTCCCTGGCCTAGGGTGCTGCCTCCGGCCTTGTTGTGTACTCACAGAACTCCCTTTGGGAAACATAAACTCACCGCACATAAGATATCCATATCTTTGAACAAAACTTTCCAAGTTTTTCTCTATGTGAGAATTCAGTTGCTGGGGTAACCAATTGTCATAATCCTGGCTTTAAACCATGTATGCTTTTATTTTACTACAGACTAAATGTGCAATGATTGACAATGGGATCACATGAAGATATCCGCAGATTTGGGACCATTCTTTATTATCCAGACACGAATTCGTTTGATTTAACTTCCCCATTCTATGACCAAGCTGCATGACTTGGATCATGGACCCCCTACACCTTCACAGTCAACAGGATAATATGGTTAAATATCTCCCTAACTCCATATCTATTTTGGTCTATTTTTTCCATTCTTACCTTTTGGCTGGAGAATTGTGAGGACTCCTTACTGGTTCTCCTCATAGTAGGTGCTCAATAAACACTCACACTTCAGAATGAATATTATACTGGAGTAGAAACAACTACAAGAACATAAGCCTTCATACTTTAGAAAACTTATCAGATCTATTACATTATTTGATCCTCAGAGCCTACTGGTAAAGGAGGGCAGGGCATATATATCAAGGAAAAAAAATTAGGGCTTCAAGAGGTTAAATTACCGGCCTAAAAATACTGTCAACCAAATTAGGGGTAGAGCTAGGCCTCACATCTTCTGACTCCCAGTGTTATGTTCAGAACATCACACTAGTTCCCAAATAGCAGGGCAGAAAGAGTAGAGGGTTTTAATTCAGAAGATAATTCTATCTCCCTTGAGGAGAAATAAAAAGCTATACAAGCACTGGACTCAGTGTTGAGAAGACAACATAGTTGGTGGATCCACTTTTGATCTTGGCATTTTAAAAAAGCATCAAGAAATCCAAATGCAAAAAGGGAACTAAAATCAGTACAACTAACAAAGACATAACCAGAAAGCTAAGATAGAGTCAAGGTTTATGTTAGGTGGAGTACCAGAAGAAAGGATAGTGCCACAGTGGGAAACATGAAAGCAGGAGACTGTATTTCAAAACGGCCATTTTAGTACTTTTTAAAAATATGTATCTTTCCTAAAAAACAAAAATTCACAAGGTATGATTTATAACTACTCATGACCCTTAAAGACCATAAAGATTTTTTAAACCAAATCCCCTCTCACTTTGTATATGAAGAAATTGAGCCTAAAGAGATTAGATGGTTGATCCAACGTTATACAATTAACTTGTAGTGATGCTAAGAATAGAACCTACTATGTCTCCTGACTCTCTGGTCAATGTTCGTAATATAAAACTGAGAGATTAATGCAAAACTGTTATCAAAAGCAAAAAACCAACAAAGAAAAATGCCATGTCCTAATCCACGCAACTAGCTTTGCATATTGTAAAATAGGAATACTGAAAAAGGAGTACGTAGTGTTATCTATTTTTTTTAAGTGGAAAATTCTGATGTTTTATTTATCATTATAAAACTAAGGACACGTTATAACTTTTTTGTGACTAAGCAGAGCAGATCTGTTTTTACACGCAGAGCAATCTGCTTTTAGGCAGCAATACATGACTTTAAAAGAAATGAATCCCAGATTGGTTTCCAATAAATCAAGCATCTTCTTGTTAAATAAACCTAAAAAGAAAAGACTGAGGAAGGAGATTCACTGGGCCAAATGAACCATACACAACACTGGTCCATTTAAGTGGCTGTCACTGATACACAGGAGCTAGGATTCTCTATCTCTTGGATCACAATTTTTCATCAATTTGAAAGCAATCTCCACTCTCATACCATCAACTGCTTTGATGTCTATGAAATACCATAGTCACAAAGCACCACCATCAATAGATTTGAAAAGTCTTTCAACATTTCTTTCATTCAGATCAGCAAAATCCAGGATCCTTGGTCTCCTCATGACCTTTCCTACATCGAAACTGCAAGTTTTTTTTTTCCCAAAAACACCTGGTTTAGGGCACTCCTCAGAGAAAACAGGTAAGTAACAATTATCTTCTGCCAGCCTCCCAGTATTTGCTGCCAGTATGCATCAGGCAATAGATGATTTCATGCAGCAATCTTCCCAGACCTTGTGGCAGCGGTAGGCATGACTTTGCTGGCCTGTGCTTCAGAAGCCTTGTGGGAGGAGGCAGCGGTCACAGTGTGTTTAGGGCACCTGAGGCGGGGCTCCCCGCCGCCTTACACATGCTGAGGAGCGAAGGCACTGGCGGCGGGAGAGGATTCCGGAAGCAGCAGTGGACATGGCCCGAGCGGTCTGGGGATTTTTTTCCCTATCCTGATTGTGCGGGAAACCGTGTTATTCATTTTTTAAGATTTCTTTTATGTATGGTATAATGTAAATATTCATTATTTATATGAAAATATATCAAAATATTCAGCACATTCATTTTCCAGGGAAGTGAGCTAAAATAAATGAGCAGTTTTTTAAAGCATAAATCAAATTTTAGTAACTAATGTTTTAGTAAAGAAACTGAAGAAAATACTGCAGCATTGCAAATGAACCTAGCTATCCAACCCAAATGAACCAATCTACTTCTTTTACTGGTTCACAATGACTTTGTCTTGGGAGGGAGAGGAAGGAGAGGAAACAATTGACTCTTACTCTTTCCATTTCCCTGTTGAAAGAGGACGTCTTGGCAAAGAAAGATGGAAAGCTGCCATGGAACACTGAACTTTTCTCCCTTTCAAGCACACCTCAGGGAGCATAATAACAAGTAGGTGGCAGAACTTCCTAGCAGAATGATATCAAAATACCAATCTCAAGTTTCACTTCTAGAATAGGGGGTGAATTTTTAATTTATAATGCTATTTAAATATGTGGAAAGGTGTTTTCCATTTAAATTTTTATGTTTCAATTGATAATAACTAAGCCTAAATATATTACATTATAATAACTGATATGTCACTTATTTTATATGCTGCAGGACAAGCTAATGAGAAAAGCCCCCACCCTCCACTACACCAAGTGTTTGCTGGAAGGAAAGGACTAAAAAAAAAGTCCTCTCCAAGTTTAGAAATACCTACTTACTGCTGTTTTATGTGTCAAGGTAAAAAGAAGCAAAAAGGCCTGCTATTTCTTGCACTCTCAAGCTACCCTAAAGACAATGTAATATATATTAGATTTGGATTTGCAAATATCAGCCTGAGACTGGAACTTCATTTACCTTGCCACATTTCGTGGCTATGGTTCTTTGCTCACCAATTTGAATGAAGAACAAAAAGGTTAAGATACATTATTTGACTACCATTTTTTCACTATGAAGGCAGAGCAAGTGGCAGTATTACTTGTACCTAATGAAGGAACTCACCCTGCTCTGGCCTGTTAAAAGCCAGGAGAAATGACCCTGTCTAACTCTCTCATTTCGAGATAAGGAACTAGTGGTCACTGATCAGTGACCTCCAGAAGCCACATACAGAGGCCGTACTGAAGACGGAATTAGATCCCAGGGTCTTCTTCTGTATATTGCTCTGCTCCAACTATACCTGGCAGCTGAGCAACAAACTCTGAGGGAACTCCACCTGGGTCCTACTCCTGGTCTGTACCCACACCTTGCATCCAACGTATCACAACCTCTGGGTATTCCACCTGTCAAGTGGATGTGAGAGCAAATTCTGACTGGAGCATTTTCCTGTTGACTTTCTACAGTGAATCACTTTAAAAAATCAAATTGACAAACGTTCTGCATTGCAATACTACTACTTAAACCAAACTGGAAAACATGTGATGTTTCAACATATCTTTTTCAAATACATGCTACTCTTAAAACAATCATATCCTAGACACACCTCAAAGAGCTAAGGGCCATGCAATTTATCTCCTAGCACCAGTTTGTGGGGAAAAATCTAGACAATCCTTCCTATCTGCAAAGGCAGTGACATGCCCACTAGGCACTTCTCTGAATCTTTGAAAACCTAACTTGCAAACTAGCTGAAAAGTAATATAAAAATGCTAATTGTAAATTCAAACGCAGTTTTTTAAAGAAATTTGTTTAGAAAATAAATATTTAGATATGTGGCTTTAGCGCTACAAAAATTATCACACTATAGAATGTGAAAACCCTAACGTCTGAAGCCTAGAAGAACACATTTACAAAAATAAATAAAACAAAGCAGGCTGTTTTCTATTAACTCAGCTAGGTATTTACTATTATTTCTAACAATATTAGCAATTTAACAATTATAATTACAAAGGACTTCCACATCAGTTATTTCACAAACACTTTCAGTGTTATTTCCCCATTTGACAGATAAGGAAACTGAGGCTTAAAGATATAAAATGTTTTGCCCATGTGTCCCACAGCTGGTAAGTAATCAGGGTCTGTATTCTACAACAGCAAGAATTTTGAAAAGATCATTTTGCTCAAATCACTTTTAAAAATACCTGCAATAAAAAAAAAATTTTAAATAGGAGATGTTGGCATAAAGAAAATCTTCAAAAGAATAAAACAGATGAAAATTCAGTCTTTTCTTTTTCTTTTTGCTTCTCCAATTTAAAGGCAATATCCACAGTACACTTCCTGGGCCCAGACATTCACATAATTTCCCCATCCTCACTCTACAGCTTTTGTTTATTGTGGATATCATTGTGAATGCACGGCATCATCTTTTCCAGGTTACGTTAACACAATTTGATTCTTAAAACTGCTTCCTTACATCATCCAAAGATTATGCATTCTTACTGACATGACACCTTTCAGTCACTTCTTAAGACATCTACTGCTACAACTTGTTCAGTATCCAGATATTCCCCTAAAAATTCATAATACAATTTCAATATTCCTTAGTGTGGGGAAGTTGGGGTTCTTATGGCCAGGATCCTCACTGAACTTAAACCACTTGATGATGTAATTGGCCTGTTGCTAGGCTACCACTTCCACACCTTCAGGCAATAAGCTCTTCTTGCACTATATAGAGAGCTCGGCCCAGTGCTCTGGGCGGAGGCAGAGACGCTAGTGCTCAACCTACCACCGGGCGAACAAGCCAGGTGATAAACCCTCTCACCCCAAAGAACGTTTTGCTGTCAATTTCTTTGGTCACATTGAATCCATAGCAAACTTGCCTGGGGCTGAAACCCATTGGCAAGACACTTAGATTAGGGTTGCTCAACAAACATTGTGGGCTGACTAATTTTTTGTTCTGGAGATCTGTGCGTTGTAGGGTGTAGCAATGTTCATGAGGTCTACCCACTAGATCCCAGTAGCACAGCTCTGCCCTTCAGTGTTGACAACCAAAACCATCTCAGACATTGCCAAATAGCTCGTTGAAGGCAAAATCATTCTCAGCTGAAAACCACTGCCTTAGCCTAGGCAAGTGCTCCAGTTAAGAAGTATCAATTTAGAGTGCCATTTGTTTACAAAGAACAGTAAAATCAACTGTGTGAAATATTTACAAGTTGTATCTTTCCCTTCCTCAAATGTGAAAATTTAATAAGAAAAAAACTGAGAAAGCCAAACTCAATGACAAATTTTATTTGCTAAAGCGAATAGTTTAAATGAGATTAGATAAAATTTTCAATTCTCTGTGAAGTTGTCAACACCACAGATGTCATAAATATCAGCTATTTTATTAAATTGACTTAATATTTCTACTTGTTTACCAGAAAAAGTTTAAGATAAACTTATTTAGGAATATTTTCAAAGAATAGGAGTCAACTCACATACATTGCCTTTCTATTTTAATAGAATTAGTGTTATAACAAAAATACATTGAGCAATAACTGTAAAAGCTCATGACTGGCACCTTCCTTTATAATAACCACAAAAATAAACCCCAAAACTTTCTAGAACCAGAGCTGTGAGCTCATAAAGCTGAGGAAATCCCGCCCCAACTGAGTTTTACTGAATACAGTTCCTAAAGGAAATGAGGTTTTTAGCTTAGGCCTATTATAAAGTTGATGACGGCCACTTGCAGAAAACCTTATTCTAAAAAAAAGAAAAGGAGATGAAAGAAAAGAAAGTCTATTTTCCTGCATTTCACCAAAATAGGAGCAAATGACATAAAATCATGGCTTTTTAAATAATTTATTTTGGTACCATTAATCTACAATTACATGTGCAATATTATGGTTATTAAACTAACCCCTTTATTAGGTCCCCCCACCAACCCCATTATAGTCACTGTCCATCAGTGTAGTGAGATGCTACAGAATCACTAGTTGTCTTCTCTGAGTTGTACAGTTGTACAGCCCTCCCCATGTGCCCCAACATTACATCTGCTAATCGTAATGCCCCTTTTTCCCTCTTATCCCTCCCTTCCCACCCATCTTCCCCAGTCCCTTTCCCTTTGGTAACTATTAGTCCGTTCTTGGATTCTGTGAGTCTGCTGCTGTTTTGCTCCTTCAGTATTTTTTCTTTGTTCTTATACTCCACATATGAGTGAAATCATTTGATACTTGTCTTTTTCTGCTTGGCTTATTTCACTGAGCATAATATCCTCTAGCTCCATCCATGTTGTCACAAATGGTAGGATTTGTTTTCTTCTTATGGCTGAATAATATTCCATTGTGTATATGTACCACATCTTCTTTATCCATTCATCTACTGATGGACACTTAGGTTGCTTCCATTTCTTGGCTATTGTAAATAGTGCTGCGATAAACATAGGGGTGCATATGTCTTTTTCAAACTGGGCTGCTGCATTCTTAGGGTAAATTCCTAGGAGTGGAATTCCTGGGTCAAATGGTATTTCTATTTTGAGTTTTTTGAGAAACCTCCATACTGCTTTCCACAATGCTTGAACTAATTTGCATTCCCACCAGCAGTGTAGGAGGGTTCCCTTTTCTCCACATCCTCGCCACCATTTGTTGTTGTTTGTGTTTTGGATGTTGGCTATCCTCACTGGTGTGAGGTGATACCTCATTGTGGTTTTAATCTGCATTTCTCTGATGATTAGCGATGTGGAGCATCTTTTCATGAGCCTGTTGGCCATAAAATCATGGCATTTTAATTTCACTTATGGAAAAGTTCAAAATACTCAGGCTTCACAATGTCACTGTAAAAACATTTACAATGAGAATCACAGAGTACCATCAGTAGATGAATGGATAAAGAAGATGTGGTACATATACACAATGGAATATTATACAGCCATAAGAAGAAAATCCTACCATTTGCAACAACATGGATGGAGCTAGAAGGTATTATGCTCAGTGAAATAAGCCAAGCTGAAAAAGACAAGTACCAAATGATTTCACTCATATGTGGAGTATAAGAGCTAAGAAAAAAACTGAAGGAACAAAACAGCAGCAGACTCACAGAACCGAAGAACAGACTAATAGTTACCAAAGGGAAAGGGACTGGGGAAAATGGGTGGGAAGGGAGGGACAAGAGGGTAAAAGGGGCACTACAATTAGCAGATGCAATGTTAGGGGGGCACGGGGAGGGCTGCACAACTCAGAGAAGACAAGTAGTGACTCTATAGCATCTCACTATGCTGATGGACAGTGACTGTAATGGGGTTGGTCGGGGGGACCTGATGAAGGAGGTAGTTTAATCACCATAATATTGCACATGTAATTGTAGATTAATGATACCAAAATAAACTTGAAAAAAAAAGAATCACAGAGTATTGGTACTGGAAGAAGCCATAGATAATACCTACTCCAAACCCCCAATTTTAAATAAAAAATATGATTTGGTAGAGAAGGAATCCTCAAATGTACACACAAACTTTATTTCTTAAAAAAAAAGTCCTAAGTAAATACAGCACAATGTTAACAGTTAGGTAATAACTTGGATTTTGAGTAGTGATTACATAGAAATATTGTATTATCTGGTATGATTTTTTTTTCCTACTAAATATATTAAAATGAAGAAACTAACGCCTGGAAGGTATGTGGTTTGTCTAGTCCAATGACTTAGAAGCCGGGTTTCCTAAATACCGAGCCCAATGCCTTTCAGATTTCAAATGTTTACAAACTAGAGGGAGTAATTTATATTAGGCAGTGTTATGAAGGAACATTTGATGCCTGCAGAAGGCACTGGACATTTAATTCCTTACATGTCGCTTCCTTTACTTCTCTTTTTTTTGCATTACACTTAAGTGTGGGGGAGGCATGTACTGTTGGGTAAACACCAGTCAAATGATCAGTAAGCTATTACAAACGGGCTCCTCCACAGTCAGGCAGCACTCATGGCTCTGTAACAACATTGTCCAATATAATACATGGTTCACATATGTAAGTACACATTTGGGGAGCCAGGTTAAAAAAAAAAACCAAGGAATGAATTTTAGTAATATGCTGTATTTAACCCCAATATAACCAAGTATTATTTCAACATGTAATCAACATAAAAAATTAGGATATTACACGTTTTCTCCTACTGAGTATTTTCAAAACTCGGTTACTTTATACTTAGAGCACATCTCAATTAGCACTAAACCACACTTCTCAACAGCCACCGCGGCTAGTGGCTACCCTACTGCAGCGCTCGTCTATCTGTTGACTGAATTAAAAGCCGTTCCGTTCATTTCAGTAGTTATTTTGATGGCTCTCCAAAGCTGACAAAATTCCCAAAAGTCTTTTTCTACAGTGAGAAAGTGTCCCCCGATGTCCCCAAAGCTTAACATGTCATTAGTGAAAATATGCTACTATCTCCTTCTACACACTTACCTTGAGGACAGAAACGCTGGCCTAAATTCTTGGTAATGCAACTAAGGACGATGCTGGTCGTGGCTTGAATTTCCTTCTACCGCTCCAAAGCAAAATTGAAAGTCCTTTTCTTACTAAGGGAAAGTAAATATTAAGGGGAAAAAGGCATTAGAAGCCATACTTTCTCGTAGCAATCTTCCCCTGCTGATCCCTTCCTAAACCCAGCAGCCCTAAAGAGAAGGAAGCCAATCCTGCTCCCCATAAAATGCCAGCGAAGATAACTGCGAAATGCCGTTTCCTTTTCCTAGGTGCCACTTCACCTGGACGTGTGTGACCACACAGCCATCCTCACTCCACGCGGTGCCGGAGCGGAAAGGGCTCTGTAACGCTGTGGGGCCCCAGCGGCCATGCTGAGGGCAGCGAGAGGGGCACCCCAACGGCCCGGGCCGAAAAGGACAGGAGTTTCGGCCTCCGGGATGCGAAAGGTGGGAACTCCGGGTGCGAGAACGCGATTCCGGAACCCGGGGTCCCCGTGGCGGCGGGGGCGGGCACAGGACCCCGGGCGCCTCACACCTGCCGCCCGGAGAGGGCCCCGCCGAGCGCCCCGCTGCCCACCTGCCCCGCCGGGAGGAGGAGTGTCCGGCGGTGGGTGGAGCCCGCGGCGTGGGCAGCCCGGCCAGCGTCGGCAGCCCGCCGGCCGCGCCCTCTCGCTTACCGCCCCAAACCCCAGCTTCAGGGGGGACTTGTTCAGGGTCTCCACTTGGTCCCCCAGGAAGCGGTTCAGCAAGTCGGCGACTACCGACCCCGGCACCATGGCGGGCCTGAGCGGAGGCCGAAGCCAGGCGCAGCTGAGGGCCGCAACCGGCGCGGCGCGCGACCCCTCTCCTGACGCAGACCCGCCCCCTCGCCGCGCGCGAATGGCCTGTGCGCAGGCGCGCCGCCCCCGCCGCAGACCCGACCCTGGGGGTGTGTGAGACCCGGCCGCAGCTCTGTGATCTCGGCCGCCTGGGGCTGAGGAGCGCTGTGGAGGCCGCCGTTGGGGAAAAAGGAGGGCAGAATGCACTGAGCACGGGGACATTTCTGTGGCGGTTCTGCTTGCCCGCCTTCTAACGTCCTCGGGTCCGGGGTCGCGGTCTGGGGCGAACGCAGCTTCCCAGGCCTCCACTCCTCCCGGAGCGCCTTGGCTGTCTGATTCATCTGTTAGCCAATTCCAGCACGTGGGGATAAAATGTCAGACAAATAATAAGTGCTCAGTAAATATGTGATGAAATATATTTTGTTGAATAGAGCCTGATCTACAATTCAGGTCTTATGATTGTCAGGTTCTTTTAACCATGTGTCTCTCTCACTGAATTCTTCAATTTCTTTCTCACAGCAAAGCAGTGAGGTGGACATTTGCTTCTGTTTCCCAGATGAGAAACTGAGGCACATGTTAAGAGACTGGTATAGGGTCAATTCAAACTAGGAATCACAGCCCAGATGGTAAATTCTCTCTTTCTGCTAATTCATTCTCCCCTCTCTGCCTACCTACCTTCCTTCCTTCCCTTCTTTCCTTCCTCCACCCATTCACTCAGTTCAATATAATTCAGAGTCTGTTGTGTATCAGGCATTGTGTGTGTAGCTTATATTGCACTTTACCTCCAGAATGTTAATTCTTAAAGCAGTTCATTCTACTATTAACTATTTTCCACTATCTTTGCTTTGGAATAAGTAGCATTATATCTAAACCCTTAAAGGCAAGGAAAGTGTGTTTTCCCTGAGTTAGTAATGAATGCTTTCCTTCTTAATTGCTCACTGTTCTCCTTGGGCACATGCTTTTCTGAGGGGGCAAGCACGAATCAATATGCAGCCAGGGAACAGTAGCCATTCCTGCTGAAGCCAGACCTGCAAGCAGAGGAGTCCCTGGGGGGTCTCTGACTGGATCATTTCATTTTGATTCTTCGGGCCTGCCTGCAAATTCGTGGTCTAATGGTCGTCTCTGAAGCAGAGCACACCTGCATTATGTTCTGCTGATTTGCCAGCTCCCTCTGAGTTAGACCTTGGTGAAAATGGCTTTCACTCCCCTAAGGGTTTTTGGACATAAACGCACAAACATTTTGTCAATGGGTAAATGCCCCTGAAGTAGCACGTGGGATTTCCGTAATTGCACTACCAACGCTTCCATGTTCATAGAGCAACATAAGCATGGCCACAAACGCAGTCTCCATCCAGAGACCTTTCCAAAACCATTAGCTTCCTATGAATCAATATTCTACAGAAGAGAAAGTAAGATACAGGGAAATTAAATTACTTAACCAAGGATACAATCCAGTCATTCATTCATCTAAACCCATAGCTGCAGGCTGTAGTTATGGTTAGAGGCCTGGTTTCCCTCCTGATTCTGAAATCACATTGGGAGAAAGTTAAAATCAACCCCTCAGGGGAAACTCTGACCATTCCAGTTGTCTTATTTTGTGCCTTATGACCATATAAGGTCCACCATCTTATACTCAAAGCTTTCACATTGTTATAGCTAAGAAACTATCCCCAAATAATATTTACATTTACAGAACACTCAATATATATGGGGTCTGATTTAATCTCTAAACAACTGTCTAAAGAAGGTAGGGATCTAAAGAAGGTAGTCTCATAGACGAGAAACAACTTGTCTAAGGCCTCAAATCCTATAAAAGCTGAACTGTGACTCAAACCCAGATCCCTCTGGCTCCTATCCTGAGCGCTAAGCTCTTTCTCCTGAACTCATCGCCTCTCTAGGTGGCTAGGTAAAAGAAAAAGAGACCCTTGTTCCAAGGCCTTAAGTTGAAACTATACACCTTATTGTTTATACCAGTACCTAATGGATTAAACAGGTCATAAGCAGGAAAGCATTAGTTTTGCATAATGGTGCTGTACCATTTGTAAACAGAATCCTTGTCCTCCCAGGAAGTGTATTCATTTTCTTTATTTATACCATACTGTGTTCCAAAACAGGATTTGAGGTGATTTACATAACAAAGACCCAGGGAATTTCTCATCCCTAGAGACTGATATGGTGAAAATGAAAAAGACATGCAGTTAACTGATAAAGAACCCTGAATGAGGTCACAAATTGCCATATATCAACACCTCTGGCCCTGGAGTGGGGGCACAAGGTGTGAAGGTACTCAAAGAGGCTTCAGTGGGAAGGTTGGGAGGGTGACAAGTCCTACCGGAGCCTCACAGTCTATTATCCTTGGAAAACCAGCAAAGAAACAGTCTGAGTGTCCAGTGGTGGGGGTCAGCCATGTCCCCTTTACAGAAAAAATAGTCATGAATATCATCAAGAAAACTGGAGATACAAAATATGTTTCTCATGGGTAAAGATGTGCCCTAAGGCTCAGAACTCGGAAGGAATATAAAACATTAAAACAATTTCTTTTTTTTTAAATTTTGGTATCATTAATCTACAGTTACATGTGTAACATTATCGTTACTACAGTCCCCACTTCATCAGGTCCCCCCACTTATCCCATTACAGTCACTGTCCATCAGCGTAGTGAGATGCTATAGAATCACTACTTGTCTTCTCTGAGTTGTACAGCCCTCCCCGGGCCCCCCAACATTACATCTGCTAATTGTTTTGCCCCTTTTTCCCCCTTGTCCCTCCCTTCCCACCCATCCACCCCAGTCCCTTTCCCTTTGGTAACTGTTAGTCCATTCTTGGGTTCTCTGAGTCTGCTGCTGTTTTGTTCCTTCAGTTTTTTTCTTTGCTCTTATGCTCCACATATGAGTGAAATCATCTGATACTTGTCTTTTTCCGCATGGCTTATTTCACTGAGCATAATACCCTCTAGCTCCATCCATGTTGTTGCAAATGGTAGGATTTGTTTTCTTCTTATGGCTATATAATATTCCATTTTGTATATGTACCACCTCTTCTTTATCCATTCATCTACTGATGGACACTTAGGTTGCTTCCATTTCTTGGCTATTGTAAATAGTGCTGCAATAAACATAGGGGTTCATCTGTGTTTCTGAAACTGGGATGCTGCATTCTTAGGGTAAATTCCTAGGAGTGGGATTCCTGGGTGAAATGGTATTTCTATTTTGAGTTTTTTGAGGAAACTCCATACTGCTTTCCACAATGGTTGAACTAATTTGCATTCCCACCAGCAGTGTAGGAGGTTTCCCTTTTCTCCACATCCTTGCCAACATTTGTTGTTTGTCTTTTGGGTGGCAGCCATCCTAACTGGTGTGAGGTGATATCTCATTGTGGTTTTAATTTGCATTTCTCTGATGATTAGTGATGTGGAGCATCTTTTCATGTGCCTGTTAGCCATCTGAATTTCTTCTTTGGAGAAGTGTCTATTCATGTCCTCTCCCATTTCTTAATTGGATTATTTGCTTTTTGTTTGTTGACGTGCGTGAGTTCTTTATATATTTTGGGTGTCAACCCTTTATCAGATACGTCATTTATGAATATATTCTCCCATACTGTAGGATGTCTTTTTGTTCTATTGATGGTGTCCTTTGCTGTACAGAAGCTTTTCAGCTTGATATAGCCCCACTTGTTCATTTTTGATTTTCTTTCCCTTGCCTGGGGAGGTATGTTCATGAAGAAGTTGCTCATGTTTATGTCCAAGAGATTTTTGCCTATGTTTTTTTCTATGAGTTTTATGGTTTAAAGACTTACATTCAGGTCTTTGAACCATTTTGAGTTTACTTTTGTGTATGGGGTTAGACAGTAGTCCAGTTTCATTCTCTTAAATGTAGTTGTCCAGTTTTGCCAACACCAGCTGCTGAAGAGGCTGTCATCTCCCCATTGTATATCCATGGCTCCTTTATCATAATATTAATTGACTGTATATGTTTGGGTTAATGTTTGGATTTTATTCTGTTCCACTCATCTGTGGGTGTGTTCTTGTGCCAATACCAAATTGTCTTGATTACTGAAGCTTTATAGTAGAGCTTGAAGTCTGGGAGTGTAATTCCCCCTGTTTTATTCTTCCTTCTCGGGATTGATTTGGCTATTCAGGTCTTTTGTGGTTCCATATGAATTTTAGATCTATTTGTTCCAGTTCATTGAAGAATGCTGTTGGTATTTTGATAGGGATTGCCTTAAGTCTGTAGATTGCTTTAGACAGTATAGCCATTTTGACAATATTTATTCTTCCTAACCAAGAGCATGGATGAATTTCCATTTGTTAGTGTCCTCTTTAATTTCTCTTAGGAGTGTCTTGTAGTTTTCAGAGTATAGGTCTTTCACTTCCTTCATTAGGTTTATTCCTAGGTATTTTGTTCTTTTTTATGCAATTGTGGATGGAATTGTTTTCCTGATTTCTCTTTCTGCTAGTTCATCTTTAGTGTATAGGAAAGCAACAGATTTCTGTGTGTTCACTTTGTATCATGCAACTTTGCTGAATTCAGATATTAGTTCTAGTAGTTTTGGAGTGGAGTCTAGGGTTTTTTTATGTATAATATCATGTCATCTGCAAATAGTGACAATTTGACTTCTTCTTTACCAGTCTGGATGCCTTGTATTTCTTTGTTTTGTCTAATTGCCGTGGCTAGGACCTCCAGTAGTATGTTGAATAACAGTGGGGAGAGTGGACATCCCTCCGTCTTGTTCCTGATCTTAGGTTGAAAGTTTTCAGCTTCTCGTTATTAAGTATGATGTTGGCTGTGGGTTTCTCATATATGGCCTTTATGATGTTGAGGTACTTGCCCTCTATACCCATTTTGTTGACAGTTTTTTATCATGAATGGATGTTGAATTTTGTCAAATGCTTTTTCAGCATCTATGGAGATGATCATGTGTTTTTTGTTCTTCTTCTTCTTGATGTGGTGGATGATGTTAATGGATTTTCGAATGTTGTACCATTCTTGGATCCCTGAGATTAATCCCCTTGATCATTGTGTATGATCTTCTTGACGTATTTTTGAATTCGGTTTGCTAATATTTTGTTGAGTATTTTTGCATCTATGTTCATCAGGGATATTGATCTGTAATTTTATTTTTTGGTGAGGTCTTTGCCTGTTTTTGGTGTTAGAGTGATGCTGGCTTAATAGAATGAGTTTGGAAGTATTCCCTCCTCTTCTATTTTTTGGAAAACTTTAAGAACAATGGGTATTTTTTCTTCTCTATATGTCTGGTAAAATTCGAGGTGAATCCATCTGGCCCAGGGGTTTTTTTCTTCGGTAGTTTTTTGATTACTGATTCAATTTCTTTGCTGGTAATTGGTCTGTTTAGGTTTTCTGTTTCTTGCTTGGTCGGTCTTGGAAGGTTGTATTTTTCTAAGAAGTTGTCCATTCCTTCTAGGTTTTCCAGCTTGTTAGCATATAGATTCTCATAGTATTCTCTTATAATTCTATGTGTTTCTGTGGGGTCCGTCGTGATTTTTCCTTTCTCATTTCTGATTCTGTTTATGTGTGTAGATTCTCTTTTTCTCTTAATAAGTCTGGCTAGGGGTTTATCTATTTTGTTTATTTTTTCAAAAAACCAGCTCTTGGTTTCATTGGTTTTTTCTACTGTTTCATTCTTCTCAATTTTATTTATTTCTTCTCTAATCTTTATTATGTCTCTCCTTCTGGTGAATTTGGGCCTTCTTTGTTCTTCTTTTTCCAATTTCATTAATTGTGTCTTTAGACTATTCATTTGTGATTGTTCTTCCTTCTTTAAATAGGCCTGGATTGCAACATACTTTCCTCTTAGAAGTGCCTTTGCTGCATCCCACAGAAGTTGCAGCTTTGTGTTGTTGTTGTCATTTGTCTCCATGTATTGTTTTATCTCTGTTTTAATTTGGTCATTGACCCATTGATTATTTAGGAGCATGTTATTAAGCCTCCATGTACTTGTGAGCCTTTTTGTTTTCTTTGTACTATTTATTTCTAGTTTCATACCTTTGTGATCTGAGAAGTTGGTTGTTAGAATTTCAATATTTTTGAATTTACTGACGTTCTTTTTGTGGCCTAGTACATGGTCTATTCTGGAAAACGTTCCATGTGCACTTCAGAAGACCGTGTATCCTGCTGCTTTTGGGTGTTGAGTTCTGTAGATGTCTGTTAGGTCCATCTGTTCTAGTGTGTTGTTCAGTGCCTCTGTGTCTTTACTATTCTCTGTCTGGTTGATCTGTCCTTTGGAGTGAGTGGTGTGTTGAAGTCTCCTAAAATGAATGCACTGCTTCCTATTTACTCCTTTAATTCTGTTATTATTTGTTTCACATATGTCAGCGCTCCTGTGTTGTGTGCATATATATTTATAATGGTTATATCTTCTTGTTGGACTGACCCCTTTACCATTATATAATGTCCTTCTTTATCTCTTGCTACTTTCTTCATTTTGAAGTCTATTTCGTCCGATACAAGTACTGCAACACCTGCTTTTTTCTCCTTGTTGTTTGCATGAAATATCTTTTTCCATCCCTTCACTTTCAGTCTGTGTACATCTTTTGGTTTGAGGTGAGTCTCTTGTAAACAGCATATAGATGGGTCTTGCTTTTTTATCCATTCTATTACTCTGTGTCTTTTGACTGGTGCATTCAGTCCATTTACATTGAGGGTGATTATTGAATAGATATGTACTTATAGCCATTGCTGGCTTTAGATTTGTTTTTACCAAAGGTTCAAGGGTAGCTTCTTTACTATCTAACAGTCTAACTTCACTCTCTTGGTAAGCTATTATAAACACAGTCTGATGGTTCTTTATTTCTCTCTCTTCTTCTTCTTCCTCCTCCATTCTTTATATAATAGGTGTTTTATTCTGTAGTCTTTTACATCTCCTTTGACTGTTTTTGTGGATAGATGCTTTTACTTTTTGCCTTTAGTTAGTATTTGGATGGTCTGCTTTCTTTGCTATGATTTTATTTTCTCTGGTGACATCTTTTTAGCCTTAGGTGTTCTTCCATCTAGAGCAGTCCCTTTAAGATATCCTGTAGAGGTGGTTTGTGGGAGGCAAATTCCCTCAGCTTTTTCTTGTCTGGGAATTTTTTAATCCTTCCCTCAAATTTAAATGATAATCATGCTGGATACAGTATTCTTGGTTCAAGCCCCTTCTATTTAATTACGTTAATTATATCATGCCATTCTCTTCTGGCCTGTAAGGTTTCTGTTGAGAAGTCTGATGATAGTTTGATAGGTTTTCCTTTGTAGGTGATCTTTTTTCTCTCTCTAGCTGCCTTTAATACTCTGTCATTATCTTTGATCTCTGCCATTTTAATTTTTATGTTTCTTTGTGTTGTCTTCCTTGGGTCCCTTGTGTTGGGAGATAGGTGGGCTTCCATGGACTGGGAAACTATTTCCTTCCCCAGCTTGGGGGCGTTTTCAGCAATTATTTTTCAAAGACACTTTCTAACCCTTTTTCTCTCTTCTTCTTCTTCTGGTACTCCTATAATGTGAATATTGTTCTGTTTGGATTGGTCACACAGTTCTCTTAATATTCTTTCAATCTCAGAGATCCTTTTATCTCTCTTTGCCTCAGCTTCTCTGTATTCCTGTTCTCTGATTTCTATTCAATTAACAGTCTCTTGCACCTCATCCATTCTTCTCCTAAGCCCATCAATCACTTGTCTGATTTTTGCATTGTCCTTCCTCACTTCGTCCCTGAGCTCTTGCATAATTCTCTGTAGATCCATCAGTATGGTTGTGACATTTATTCTGAATTCTTTTTCAGGAAGAATATTTAAATCTATCCCATCAGGCCCTCTCTGGGGTTGTCTGAGTAATCTTTATCTGTACCATATTCCTCTGTCTTTTCATGGTGATAGAAGTGGTCACTGGTAGGTGCCACATGTGTCATCTGGGAGATGAAAGTCCCCTCCTGTTTGTTGTTCTCCTTTCCCTTCTTCAGGGCCTGAACTGGTTTCTCACTCACCAGGAGGCAGTCTCTGGAATAATCCCCGGAGTTGCCTGTGTGCGGGGTCGCCCTCAGCCTAGCCTATAGCACTGCAGGGGTTTGAAGTCTTGCTGGGTGCCTCCTGGTCCCCTTGGTGCTTTCCAGACCTTGATGTGGGTTCTGGGGTCCTTCCCACTTAGCTGTGTGCCTGCCAGAAGTAGATTCTGTGAGGGTGTTGTGGGCGGGGCCACTCCTCCACAGTTCCACAGCAGTGGAGGTTTCCGGACCCTTTGCTGCACTGGCCGGGTGTGGGGTCAGTGGGGGTGGGGAACAAATGGGAGGCTGCTGATCACTGTGGAAAGCCTTGGCGCAGCTGCTTTGCCCGTGCCCTGGCCAGGGCGTCCAAAATTCCCCAAGACTCCCAGCCTGCTGGGCTGAGGGACTGGGACGATTTTGTTCTGCTGTTGGGCTCTTGTCTCTTTAAGACTTTAACCAAACAAAAAAACAAAAAAACAGCCAAAAAAATTAAGCTGCCACTTTTCTTTTGTCCCGGGGAGCCAGCTGAGGCAACCCGCTTGTTGTCTCCATCTCAGATCCTGCCCTTCTGTTTCTCTACTCTCCGATACACCACACAATGTGTGTCAGTGCTCCCGGCTCAGATCACCAGGGCTGGTTATTTCACGGGCCTGTGCTTCCACTCCCTCCCAGCCCTGATCTTTTACTCCCGCCGGTGAGCTGGGGTGGGGGGAGTGCTCGGTCCCGCCGGGTCACGGCTTTGTACCTTACCGCTTCGTGAGAGGCACTGAGTTCTCGCAGGTGTAGCTGTAGCCTGGTTGTTGTACTGTATCTTCTGGTCTCTTTTTTAGGAATACTTGTATTTGTTGTATTTTCACAAATATATATGGTTTTGGGAGGAGATTTCCACCACCGTGCTCACACCGCCATCTTCCCAGAATCAACAATTTCTTCTTTATGTGTATCAAAGTTTTATCAATTTTTGCCCTGGTTCATTGAAGTTAGTTTGAACAAGCTTACAAAAATATATGTAATATGATCAAATAAAACAAAGTAAAAAATAGCTGAAATAATTGAAATAGAAGGAAAATAAGGCTAAAGAAGATCAGGTAAAACCAGAAATGAAGGTAGAATGGAAAATACGTACTGAAGTTTTTAACTGCCATAGCACTGTAGAAGGAGCCCACAATCTGGCATCAGAAGAGCTGACTTTGAGCTCTAGTTCGGCAATTTATTTCTTCTCTGTCCTTGAGGAAGTAATTGTGCCTCCAAAACGCCATGTTTTCATCTGTAAAATGGGATAGATGAGATTCTTTCCCGAAGAATAGAGTGGGAATTTGTGCATGAAAGTATTTTGTAGATCATAAAGTGCGTCCATCCTTTAATTGCTGTTCCTTGAAAGCATTATATTCCCTCACTTCCATGCCTTTTGTATGTCTTCCTGCCCTCCTCATCTTCCTTCAAGACTTATTCATCCTTTGGGACTATGTTTAAAAATCACTTCGTCCTGAAAGCACGCTATGACTGCCCAAGCTGGGTCGTGTGCCCCTTTGGTGTGACCTTCTTTCAGAGAGAGGATAAGGCAGGGCAGTGAATTCTGAAGTCTCAAACTTGGTTTCAAAGTCCTGCTCTGCCATTTCCCATATGTGTGACCCTCTGGGTGCCGATCTTATCTGTTAAGTGAGAGTAACGGTGTCTGTTACCTCCATTTTGTGAGGATTAGAGATAGGACATAGGATGCACAAGGTACACACAGGGCTTTGGAGAGTTTGGTTATTACTGCTAAAATAATTTCCTTGGATTAAGTTTCCCATGCTAAACTTTGAAAATGGCTTTATTTGCTAAAGCACAGTAAGTCTATATTTATGTTTGAAAGCATAGCTTTTGAAAGCTTATGAAAAACATATGGAATAACATTTAAAAAACAAACTAGTTCCTTGTCCACATTGAAGGAACTGCAGACTGTTTAATAATACTACAATTAAATGTTATTATCTAACAAATGAAAATCAAGGTGAATCAGATCAATCTCCATTTTTTTTCCCCTGAAGAGAAGTGTCTAGACTCCCTGTATTTTGTTTCTCTCTCCAGATAATTTCTAGTTTAATTTGTGGCTAAAGAGTATTCAGCTTCTTAGACTTTCTCCTTTGATGTCAGATTTTGGTCTCTTTTGTGTCGGTACGTGAACAGTACTTGTAGTCATTTTCACAAACATCATACTTATTTAATCTTCCCAACAATCATGTCTAGCCAATACTCATTTTACAAACAAGGAAATTGTGACTCAGTGTTTTGTTCAAGATGCATTAGCACTTGGTTGAGCAGTTATTCAAACCCGGGTCTTAACTCCACCGCTTATGTTCCTTTCCCAAAACAATGCTTTCCATTGATTAGGGCCCAGGGTATTTATAAAATACACTGTGAAGTTTGTTTCTCAGCTAAAGCAGCTCAGACACAAATTGTCACAAGCAAGTGAGAAGAAACTCATAGTTCTAAATAATTGGTATGTATCATCTCCCTCTGGCTACTCTCCTCTGTTTTTGCCCATCGTGAAATGCTGCTGTTCACAGAGATTTCTCTGCAGCCCCCTTTGCTCATGCATTCAGTTTAATCTCTTGGTGCATCCCTCTCAGGGCTCTGACAGTGCACGTTCTCACCCCCAATCAGCCCGCTCTCCCCACTCCTCCCAAGAGCTAAAAAGCAGGTCTGATCATGTCACTCCCCATCTTCAAGCCTTCTGTGGTGCTCCACTGCCTTTAGGATAAAACTCCTTTTCCTAGGACACAAGCATCTTCATGATCTGGCCCCTCTCTACCACTATCTCTAGCCTTCTCTCCCGCTCTACCCGCCATGCCTGACTTCAGCTACTGCGCTTGCTACTTCCTAAAAGCCCACATTCTCTCACCTCATGTCTTTCCTTATGCTCTTCTACCTGGAAAGCCTGCCTCCTGCTTGCCTCCATAACCTCACTTCACTCTTTTAAGACAGTTCAAGCATTGCCTCCACCTGAAAGCCTTCCCTGACTTCCCCATCTCTAGTTCATTCATTTTTACTGATATATAAATTCCACTGTATAAACATATGGATTCTCTTTGCTGACTCACGTTGGCATCATTTCCAATTTTTCCAGTGCTGGTGTGATCATTTAGTACTGTCAGATTTTTAAAGGTTGCTAATATGGTGGGTGATATGGGCTGAACTGTGTCCTCCCAAAATTCACATGTGAAGTCCTAACCTGTGGTACCTCAAGACATGACTGTGATTTGGAGTTAGGGTCTCAAAAGTGGTATTTGAGGTTAAACGAGGTTGTTAGGTGAGCCCAGATCTGGTGATTACTACACAGACACTCACAGAGGGACAACCATGTGAAGACACAGGGAGAAGAGGGCCATCTAAAGCCAAGGAGAGAGACCCACAGAAGAAATCAACCCTGCCAGCACCCTGATCTTGGATTCTAACCTCCAGAACTGTGCAGAAATAAATTTCTGTGATTTAAGCCACCCAGTCTGCGGTATTTTGTTATGGCAGCTCTAGCAAACTACTATAGTGAGTTAAAGATGGTAAACTGTCTCGGCTTTGATTTCCATTCTTTTGTTTACAACTGAAATTGAGAAAATTTTGCATATGTTACTTAGAAATTCAGGTTTCTTCTATAAAATTTTCTTAAGAATATTTTGATTTTTAGACTTTTATTGTGTTTCCTTCTCTTGTATACGTATACACACATCAGACACTACTTCTGGGTCATTTTTAAAGTGCTGTAAATATCTCCCTGCGACTTTCTTTTCACATTTTTTTCCCTTGTGCCGCTTTACTGAGATAGTTCTCACTTTGGTCGCTTGAGGTCGCTCTACTCATACGTCTCCTAAGCGAGCTAATGCTGACACTGATTTGTGTTCTCAACGCCCTCTTCTCACAGTCACAATAGCCAGGCAGGCACAGATTCCCCCAAATGTTGCGTACACAGCTTGGCCAATTCTGCAATTCCATGGTCGTGTACGTCGTTTGCTGGGTAGCATTCTGGGGACCACCCAGCTGCCCCCTTGTGGCTACGGGTTCCTGCATCCCGACACGTTGCCACACAGGGGGACAAGCATGCAAACCAATTATGCTGCGCTGCACTTGGGGCTTCCCGCCCCCGACGAGTATGGGGCAGTACTCACTGATTTCTGTAACATACGTTTGGCAGCTGCCAGCTGTCGCTCAAAGTCCTCCTCCTTCCGGTGGGGACTGCACTCGCGACTGCAACTCCACTGTTTTGTGAGCGGCAGGGCGGATGACCGTCAGGAACATCCATGCCACTTGCCCAGCCTACTCCCCGTGGGCCTGAGGGACTAGGGACTCTAGCATTTCCAACACCAACCGTATAGCCTCTGGGGTCGCGTGTAGGGCCTCCCAATCCTCTGGCATCGCCCACGCGGTCAAGTGCGCTGCCACTGGGTACCAAATAGAGGCTGGGGCCGCATCTCCTCAACCCGCCTCTCCGTGTCAAGGAGCCGAAGAACTGTTGCTCTCGCGACCACCTACCTCATCCTGCTCACAGCGCCAAGTGTCGGGGCCCGAGGGTTACCTTTGAGGTTTGGGGGCAATGCGAAGAGCAAAGAAGGCAGCAGGAGTCCTCATGGACGGTGCTTAAAGAGGCCACTTTATTCTGCACACACCAGTAGTTCTTATACTGCTCTACTGCTAATTCATGGTTACATAAGTGCTTTAAGATGCACATGCATGTTGCCTTCATGGGCAGGCACCTGGCCTTCCAGGCCCTATCTAGCTCCTTTCCCATGGGTACAACAGGTTTCTCAAGGCCAGACATATCTGGGGTGAAGCAGCGGGCAGCTGTCCTCATAGAACAGTAGGGGAAGCAGGGGTTGGGGGGCTTACCTAACAGCTTTCCTGCCCACCGATGACTGTATCATGAAAACCACTGAACCTATGGTGTCTTAGGATTTTGCAGTATCTCAGGGTCATTATTATGAACGCAATTATTATTGTATTTTTTTAGCAGAATTTGTACTTGACCTAAATCTGTATCATAAATGTTAACTTTAAATAAATAAATCCTTATTTGCAGGGCTACAGTTTGGTGGATAACACACTAGTGGTTTCTGTCTGGCATTTCTTCTAACCTCAGTGTTTCTGCATTACGAGTTGATAGGTATGCTGATGATCACGTCTGCCTCTCAGCTTAGTTTCGTACATTCCTCTTTAGACCTCACGTTCTCAGTGCACTCCCCAACACATACCCTCTGACCTTTAAAAAAAGTTCTGCCCCCTCCCCTTCTACAGTGATTCCATGCCACAGCCAGCTGGGAACTAAAGCTCTCTTGCAAAACCCCTCATTTTCCAGATGAGGAAACTTAACACCAAGGAGTTCTGAACTATGTAAATTGTGCAAGCAGGCCTCGAAAACCAGCATCTAGAGACACTGTGGGCTTAGAATTGACTTTCAGACCACCTGTTGGTATATTTCCTTTGACGGGTGACCATGGCAATGCGGTGTTCCCCCCTGAGCATCTCCAGCAGGCCGAGCTCACAGAGGGGCAGCACCGCTCTGTGTCAGTGGACATTTGCACACTTGGACTACTGCCCTTTCCAGCAACTGAAGATCTTCAGCTTCTCACAGATTGGCTTTTGGTCTTCTCTTTAGAGGTATCACACCTTGGTGCTGCATAAATGCGATGTTCAGTGAGCTGCTGGCACACAGTCTGTGAAGTCACACCTACCTGCAAAACCCGATCCATGATGGCGATGCACATGTACAGTGTTTCCTGCAGCAGCCTAAACTTGGAGTGGACTTGCACCAGCCCATCCACCAGGATGACACACATATGTCCATTTACTCTCTTCCATCTAAGAAATGTGGATTGATGGATTGAAGAACCTGTTAGTGGAATTTAAAGTTTTAAAAGATGACCTCATTTCTCTTCCCAGCTATGTGGTAAATTCCACATGGCCTGTACAACAAACCACAAAGGCCCAGTCACCTCAAGCTGCCTCAGGTACTAGTAGATATCCTTAATGTAGTCACTGCAGAGCTGAGGGTTCTCCCAATCTTCATGATCAATATCCTCAATTTTGTAGAGCCAGGAATCAGAGAAAGCTTGGCAGAGGTTCTCTTCTTCCATGGAGATATCCTCAGGTGTGGGAGGAGGAGCCTACATCAACAAATGAAAGCACATGTGTCCCTACCGTAAGGATTAAGGAGTAGCCTTAATCCCAAATACCTGCAGAGCCAACTGGTTTAAAAGCGTCACATGCATTTTTAAAATAAGTATGTTAAAGCAAAAACAAATTTCAGAGTAAGAGGTGAGTAATTGAGGATGTAGTAGGTGAAGTTTTAAGACATTCTCTACTGTTTAAAACTAATTTCACCCAAAGTGAAAACCTAAATCCTCAAAATGATCTATGGGCTCTGCATGATCAGGCACCTGTCCCTTCCCCTGCTGACCTGTCTCCTACTTCTCTTCGGTTCAATTCGCTCCAGTCCAGCAGCCCCGGCTGGGACTCCCTCACTGCAAGCCAGCTCCCTCTTCCCTGAACACGCACGTCCCTGTATCCACGTGGGTAATTCCCTCACCTTCTTCAGGTTTTGTTTAAATGTTTCCTTCTCAGTGATTCCGATTTTAAATTACCATCTCTTCTATCTTCCCAACATACACATTTCATTTCTCCTCCTGTGTTTTTCTCCATAGAACTTATGACTTCTAATATTTTATAGGGTTTATTTATAGATTATGTATATTAATTTATCTACCTCTGTTAAAATGTAAGCTCTATAAAAGTAATTTATTTAAATTTATTTTTTATCTCAAATACCTATATCATCCCTGACACATGGTAGGTACCCCAAAAATATTTACTGAGTGAAAAAAACTTAGACACCTTGACTCAGAGATTTCTTGAGGGGATAGTTCATTTTAGTAGTAGCCTCTCCTACAAATGTAATACTTTCTTCTCATAATTTATTCTGAATTGAGAAATTGGCAACTCAAAAGCAGGAAAGCACATTCCAGCCCATGAATAAAATAGGAGGAAGCAAAGGCTGAGCAAGTATACACCCAGTATTTTATTTTCTTTTGTTGACTATTTATAAAAGTCATGCAGATGAAAATTTTATAAAGGAAATTACAAGTATAGCAATAAAGTATAAATAAACCATTACTTTCTAAAAGAATAAGAGGTACTTCTCAAAGAAAGACCTAACCGGACTGCTAGGCTATAAAGAATATGTATTAAAGGAATAAAATACAGAAAGAGAAGCCTGCAAAATAAATTCAAACTTACATTAAAGCTCATTCATCATAGTTTCCAGTGTTAGATAAGAATAAAACAATAACAACAACTAACAATAAATATAGCAGTTCAAAACACATCCTGTCCTCTTAAATCAAAGGTCTTAACCTAAGGAAGGTGCAGGGGAACAAGATGTATGCAGGGAGGCAGGCCACTTATTCAAGAATTGAAGAACCTCAAGGGACCAGAATGAACAAGGAGAGCTACTTGGGGTGCCTAGATAAGGTGACCAGGGAGGGCAAGACCTCAGGGAAATGGGTAGGGGAAGGCACACAGTACCGAGTCCCAGGGGAAGCCAAGAAATAAAGGCAAGTCTGGGGATGGCAGGTTGATTTGTGATGGTGGGAGGTGACGCGTGAGGTGTGAGAAGATGGGCTGCAAAGGTGAGCAAGAACCTGGCTAACGAGTTTATATTTCATCCACAGGTAAGTGAACCCACTGAAGGAATCAGGCGAGAGTGACTAGAATCTGATGTGCATCTGAATATGCACAGGTAGCTTCAGGTCAAGGTTACCTTTTCCAAAGATAAGCAGCCTCACTGTCCCTGGGAAGGGCAGTCAGGACCAGGAGGCCTGGGAAAGGAGGCAGAGGTCATTGCCATGTGCTTCCCAGGTTTCCTTCACAGCTTAACCTGTTTACCTGTGTCTGCTCAGAAGTACACCTGAGTGCAGCCATATCCAAACACTTCCAGGATAATGCAAGGTAATTGCTCTAGCCCTTAATTCAGAATTTCTTCTGAGCACTCCCTTTGGACTCCAGCATAATTTAATCATTCTAAAATCCTTCCTAATATCCCATTCATCTGTGCAGGTCATAGCCTAAGACCTGGGAAAGTCTCAGTCCAGGGTCTGCTGCACGCTGTTTAAAAACTGTATAAGCTAATAACCATCACAAACTTTTGACTGACAAAAGTGGTCTGAGAATAAGAACCTTCAAGTAAGATTAATGAATGACTTCTGTGGGTTGTCAGGAAAAGTCATACCAGCGACAATAAAGATATTAGATTTGCTGAAGTTGAGAAGTTCCTGTTTGGTAAGAAGCTGGGTGGAGTGTGAGTAAAAGTGACCACTTCTCGTGATGCCAACGTGTACCGAGTTGGTCCACTGAGAAACGGATTAATATTCATATGCAAATAAATAGGGATTTACACAAGTTTTGGTAAAACACAGAGTTCCTTTATTTGCTAAATTTATGATAAACAATGTCAATTAAGTGCAATACACAAAAGGACTCCCAGAAAACCTGCTGATGTTCTTCAGACGGTTGATGATTTGCAGAAGTGTATACACATGACATGGGCGCACACACAGCTGCAAAGGCAAAACCAATACCATGGTCAGCTCTTGGGAATGCAATGGGATGGAATTTTGGGGGTCTGGAGAGGAGTAAAAATGAACTAACCTTTTATTCTATGTGCTCTATGTATTTCTGTGTTTTGCTTTCTTATGACTTTTTCTGTGTAATTAAAAATAAAAGGCACTTTTTAAAATGTGATAGTGGGCCTATTTCCCTTTTATATAAAGTTTTTGTATTAGAGAAAGTTATATCACGTTCTTACACTTGAATAATAACTCTCACTGAATTTTGTGCTTCACTCAAATCTGTAAGTCTGTAATTTCCACCTGTGACTTCCCAGCACATCTCCTAATCTTGTATCTGTCTCCTTTACAGCGTACAGTAATGCCTGCTTTTGCTCTGACCCTCCCCAACTTGATTGGAAGCTACTTGAGGACAGAGTTAGTGGTTCATTCAATTTGTTTCCCCAGTGCCCAGCTGTGGGGAAGTTGGGGTGCCTATGGCCAGGATCCTCACTGAACTTAAACCATCTGATGATGTAACTGGCCTGTTGCTAGGCTACTGCTTCCACACCTTCAGGCAATAAGCTATTATTGTGCTATATATATAGAGAGCTCGGCCCAGAGACGCTAGTGCTCGACCTACCGCCAGGAGAACAAGCTGGGTAATAAACCCTTTCACCCCAAAAAACGTTTTGTTGTCAATTTCTTTGGTCACATTGAATCCATAGGCCCTTATGGGAGGGGTGCTTCAGCGAGCTGCCCCTGTGAATGGGGAAACAGTCCCCCAATAGGTATGTGGTCTGAGGTGGCTTGCCTCCTAGAGGACTGGGCCCCACCCCAAGACTGGAGGCAAGTGGAGGTGACACCTGAGGCTGTAGGGGTGGCCCTTGGTATAGTAAGTAAATCCTTTGAGAAACAGAGTGCCCATGAGGCAGCGGAGACTGTGGGTTGGCTGCTTCTCACAGTATTAAAAAGGTCTACAGAAGAGACCCAAGAAATGGCTGCACAAGAATGTGAGCTGCAAACTTCTGTGGATTCCTTGGAAAGTGAAATGGCATTGATGAGAGAGGAGATGGCATGAGAACACTGGCAGCAAGGTGCCATTGGATAGGTAAACAATTCTTTACAGGACAAGACGGCAGTGCTGCCAGGTGTTCTGAAGGAGGAAGAGGCCATCAAGGAAAAAGACAAACTCCTGAGGGAAGCACAGGTGGAGGTGGCATGAGAACATCAGCTGCGAAGCATTGAGGTGAAGGTAAGAGAGCTTCTGAAGGCTGAGCTAGCTTTGCTGTGAGGCACAGTAGAAATGGTAAAGGTTGTAGCAGAGGAGGCACTTGGGGGAGGGGAGAGAAAGGTGCCATCAACCCCAGAAATGGAGGAGCTGGGGAAGGATGAAGGGGTGGTGCCAGAGGCACTGGCCCCTCCTGTATTGAAAGCACGCCCAGTGGTTGTAAAGAAAATAAAGACCCAGCAGCTGAAGGTTCCCCAAGGAGAGGAGCAGCCCCCTCCCCAGGTCATGGAGCACCCTATGGTCCGCCCCTATACTCAGGCTGAGCTGGTGGATTTGGGCTCCCGGTTTAGGCAAAAGCCCTCAGAGTCAATATCAGCGTGGCTCCTGTGTCTGTGGGACTTAGTGGTGGATGGAATTGTTCTGTCGGGGTCAGAGATGGGAAAGCTGTCTTCCCTGACAGTGCAGCCTGCCTTGAGGCAGCAATTACAAAATGCACATCAGACCCCAGGGAGTCACCCCCTCCATGACTGGTTCATGGCTGCACTTTGTGCTGTGTGGCCCAATCCGGGTGATCTACCATCCTCTCCTGTTAGATGGCAGACATATGCTGAACTCCAACAGGTGCTACGAGAGCTAGGCATGAGAAATGCCATCTATAGTCCAGAGAATTATGGCCCAGATGAAGAGATTTTCACTACTGGGATGATAAATATTGTGCTTCAAACGGTTCCTACATCCCTCTTTGGGTCTCTACTGGCCATTCTTTCCCCTAACTTAGGGCATCCCATACTCAAAGTGACACATACAGTAGCAGACTTAGGAGAGGCTGAAGCAACGAGAATTTGGAAAGAGATAAGACCTGTTGCTCACAAGAATTTACAAGGCCCCATGAAGGTTACGAGGACCCAGATGTGGGTGGATTTAATACAGGCAGGAGCAGATGGAAGGAAATTAGATGGGAAGTCAAATAGGATCTTACTAGAGCTATGGCAACAGCTGAAACCATAGCAGCAGTTCCAGCCATTAAGACCAAAGAGGCAGAGGTCAGAGACAGAGCCATGAGTCTGGCCTGTGTGTTTGCAAGACTTCCTGCTGCAAAGTGAGCCAACCTCACTTGAGCCCACACAGGAAGGTGATTGGGGAACATGGTTTGACTGAGGGGAAGGTCAAGGTATCTGCCCTGAGGAATCGGGGGGGACCTGAGACCACATGTTGAAATAGCTATCCATTGGTCCCCAGTGAACATACAACATGTCCTGGCTCTGGTGGACACTGGGGCTGATTCATGGTAACCCTGAGTGGTTCCCTGGGACCCCCACTATCATAGATAGACATGGGGGGAATGCTATCAGAATGAAACAAGCTCAAATCCCTTTGGGAATAGGGCGTCTACCCCCCAAAAAGTATACTGCATATATATATCTTATCCCTGAGTATATTTTGGGGATTGATATCCTGCAGGGTCTATGGTTGCAGACCACTTCAGGTGAATTCAGACTGAGAGTACGTGTGGTGAAGGCAGTTCTGAGGGGACATGCTAGGCACCCGCTCATAGCTTTGCCTGTGCCTCGGTGGGTGACTAATACTAAACAATACAAACTTCCTGGAGGGCATAAAGAGATTGGAGAAACTCTCCAGGAACTGGAAAACGTTGGTATTATAAAGCCCACCCATAGTCTTTTCAATTTCCCAGTGTGGCCAGTAAAAAAGCCAGATGGCTCCTGGCATATGACTGTGGATTACAGAGAACTGAATAAAGTCATACCTCCTATGCATGCTGCTGTCCCCTCTATTGCAGGCTTGATGGATACCCTCAGCCATGAACTAGGAACATATCATTATGTGGTAGATCTTGATAATGCCTTCTTTTCCACTGACATTGAGCAGGAAAGTCAGGAACAGTTTGCCTTCATGTGGGAAGGACGGCAACAGACTTTCACTGTCCTCCCACAAGAATACCTCCACAGCCCCACCATCTGTCATGGACTTGTAGCCCAGGACTTGGCTACATGGGAGAAACTGCCAACAGTGCGGCTGTACCATTATACTGATGTTGTCATGTTCACGTCCAATTCTCTTTCAGATCTAGAAGGTGCAGCACCTAGACTGCTGCAACATTTACAGGAGAAAGGATGGGCTGTGAATGGTACCAAGGTTCAGGGACCTGGTTTGTCTGTCAAATTCTTGGGGTTTGTCTAGTCGGGTAAGACCAAAGTGATACCAGAGTGGTTATAGATAGAGTCCAGGCCCTTCCTACCCCCACAACTGTAGCATTGCTACAGGAGTTTCTGGGTCTTCTAGGCTACTGGAGAGTGTTTATCCCACACTTGGCACAAATTCTGAAGCCCTTATACCGGTTGGTACGAGAGGGCGTCAGGTGGGACTGGGATGAGACATGTGCATCTGCCTTTACTACAGCAAAACGGGCAGTCAAGGCCATGCAGGCTTTTAGTGTGATAGACCCATCAAGGCCCTGTGAGCTGGACGTTCATGTGACTGAAGACGGTTATGGCTGGGGTCTCTGGCAGCAACTTGAATGAACATGCCAACCCATTGGATTCTGGTCACAACTCTGGAAAGGGCCAGAGGTATGATAACACTCTGATAGAGAAACAACTGGCTGCCATGTATCATGCCTTGCTGGCTACAGAACCCATCACTGGAATGGCCCCGATAAAGGTAATAACCACATATCCCATCTTGGGATGGGTACAACCCTGGACCCAAAAGCCAAGGAGTGGTGTGGCACAAACACCCACACTAGCCAAGTGGGGTGCTTAGCTACAGCAGTGTAGTGCCCTCTCTAGCAGCCCCTTGAGTGAAGAACTCCAACGCTTGTTGGGGCCGGTGACATATACTAGTGAAAAGCAGGAAGAACTTGCTTTTGAACCATTAGTAGCAGAGAGTCTCTATCGGGAGGAAAGAGCCCCTATACCCAAAGATGCATGGTACACAGATGGCTCCAGCCATGGATAGCCCCCAAAGTGGAGGGCTATAGCTTTCCATCCTAAGATTGAGACAGTATGGATGGAAGATGGTGAGGGGAAGAGCAGCCAATGGGCAGAGTTGTGGGCCGTGTGGCTTGTGATCAGTCAGGAGCCCTCCCCTATAGTTGTCTGCACTGACAGCTGGGCCGTCTATCGGGGGTTGACCCTGTGGCTACCAGCCTGGCACCATGCCAACTGGCTGGTTGGCCACCGACCCCTTTGGGGTCAAGAATTATGGCAAGACTTATGGGCCTGTGGTCAGACTTAAATAATTACAGTATACCATGTGACAGGTCATGTGCCACTGGCATCCCCAGGAAATGATGAAGCAGATAAATTGGCCCAGATACATTAGTTAGAAGGAAAAGCCTGCCTCTGATGTAGCCCAATGGCTATATCAGCATTTGTTGCATGCGCGGCAAAAGACAATGTGGGCTGTAGCCTGTCGGTGGGGCTTGCCTTTGACCTTTGAAGAAGTTAGTAGAGCCCAGCAGAAGTGTGTCGAGTTCCACAGCAACATGGGACAATACCTAAGGAACCTATACTCTTCATCAGGTGGCAGATAAGACCATATTGGGCCTCTACCTGTGTCAGAAGGATATGGGTATGCGATGACTTGTGTGGACACAGCTACTGGACTTCTGGTTGCTTTTCCTACCCGTTGTGCAGACCAGCAGATTACCAAAAGAGGCCTGGAGCATCTCTTTGCTGTCTATGGCCAACCACAGGTAATTGAGAGTGATCAGGGCACCTATTTTACTGGACATACACTGCAAGAATGGGTGCGACAGCTGGGAAACAAATGGAAGTTTCATGTGCCATACAATCGTACCACAGCAGGCATGAGAGAGAGGCACAATGGCTTGTTAGTCTGCTTATGGAACATGCTACAACATTTGAAGGAGAGACCCCAAAAGGGAGCCCTGAGCCCCGTAGACATGTTAACACATAGGCTGCCTGCCCTATACAGCTGCAAGTACAGACCAAGGAAGAATCACTGAAGCCGAGGTTCGGCCACCAGAATAACATCTTGTTGCCAGCACCAACTGCACTGAACCCCGGAGACTCCAGTGGGTGGACGTGGCCTTGGACATTTTGACACATGGACCAATGATGGCTGGTTTTCCTGGCACCTTGGGGACGAGGCCTGGAAGCTGCCCTCCTGTGTATTTCCAGAATAACAGCAGAGGGGCCGCCAAAGTTCACAGTAGTATATCCTGAATGGCCAGAATGTCGGAGCATCTTACTGGGAGTTTTGTTTTATCATTATGGCCAGTGCATGCGCCTCCAGTAGCACTATATATAGACCCTTCAGTAACCCCCATGGGGAGAGGAGTAAGAGTATGGTATGCTAGACATGGAAGGGATCTCCTTCCTGCTACAGTCCTATCACAGGACCACTCTCTTGCATGCATCCTACCTGATGGGCAAGATTTACCTATGTTGGTGGCATTAAAACATGTGTCTTATCGCCCCTAAAGTCTTTGTGGATTGGGAACTTCCTCTGGCTTGAGGATTATTATAATTTTTGTTATCTGTATCAAAATCTTGCTGTATCTTAATTTTTATTATCTCTAAGTTGTTGTTAGCCTCTGTTGCTGTGTGGAATCTGGTTACAGTGCTCCAGCTTTCTCACACAGGGACCATTGTGGAAGATTGAAAACGTATAGATTGTAAGGCGAGAATCCTAGAGGGGTGGAGTGTGGGGAAGATGAGATTCCTATGGGCAGGATCCTCACTGAACTTAAACCATCTGATGACGTAACTGGCCTGTTGCTAGGCTACCGCTTCCACACCTTTAGGCAATAAGCTATCATTGTGCTATATAGAGAGCTCGGCCCAGTGCTCTGGGCAGAGGCAGAGATGCTAGTGCTTGACCTACCACCAGGAGAACAAGCCGGGTAATAAACCCTTTCGACCCAAAGAACATTTTGCTGTCAATTTCTTTGGTCACATTGAATCCATAGCAAACTTGCCTAGGGCTGGAATCCATTGGCAAGATACCAGCAAACAAGGGGCTAGTAAAAATCAGTCTCCTTCCCTTTCAAACAAATTGCTCCGTGTTTGCTGAAGCCTCATTAGTCAGCAAAAAAGTTTTCTCCAAAAACTGCAAGATAATAGCTTCTGCAAACACCTGTGGATGGTCTCAGCCAGGGCTCTTTGTGATTCAGTTGCTTCACCTGCTATAAAGAAAGAAATGTGCCCTCCAGTTTCGCAGAGGATAGCATGGATTTGGTTACAAGTCTGGGAACATCCTCGTGCATGAACACATGGCTTATGTTATAAATTATGAAACGCAAGTCTTATTCCTGCAAGAAACCCTGTACTCAGCTGGCATTTTCACACCTCCAGGACTGCCTGTAAATGAGAAGCAATGATTGCAGATACAGCAGATGACAAAGTAAAAGGCAGAGGTCTGACCAGAGACAGGCAGAGGGGTCATCTGCCATGAGGTAGGGCATCCCCTAAATTGTGGACTTAATGGTCTCTTCGCTACCATGTTTCTCAGAGAAAAGTGTATTTAAAGTGGAAATAATAACTGTTGTTTAATCCCTGATGTCTTGTAAAGCAAGAAGCACGTTTCAACCATGGGAGTGATTTTTATATCAGTTGAACTGTAGGTCCACAATTCTTTTCTTTTGTCAGAAATGCCTCAATTTTGTCAGGAGGCTAGAGAAAAAGGAGTTACGCAAGGAGATGTGGAGTAAAGGGAACTCAGCAGGAATACAAATGTCACATGAGGATATTTCTCCTTTGTTTTGTTCATAATATTTTTGGTTCTTTGCTTTTCTTTTAAATTTCTTCAACTTGAACATGGCGAAAAGTCTGAAAATTTTCAGGAAGAAAATGAAAGTGAACATTGAAGCTGAATGTGATATTCAAAACTTAGTACCACCAGTATTTTGCATACTTTTACACACTTTTAAAAGCAAATCTGGGTTGCACCCCATTATATTGTGTTATAATCTGATTTTTCCGTTGATGTAACATGCATTTTGACATCTTTAAATTCTACTAAAACATGTTTTTGGTTGTACAGTATTTCAGTAATTGGATTTAACCAATCTTCTAGTACAGGAATATTTCTCTTTTATTTAAGAGATGTTCATTGCAGCACCATTTAAAAGTCCTCAGCTGTCTGATCATTACCTTAGGATAACTTTTGAAAAGACACTTATTGGGTATGGAGAATAAACATCTGAAATATACTGCCCAATTGCTCTCCTGAAATGTGGGAAGAACCACATTCAGTCACCCATATAAAATGCTGCTTAATGGTCAAGAGATCAAGGTCTGAAAAGCTGCTTTGAGTTGGGTGTGGAAGAGTGAGACCCTTAAGCACTTGAGTTTTAAGCACTGAGTACAGGGTTTCTCACAGCAATAAGACTTGTGTTTCATAATTTATAACATAAGCCATGTGCTCATGCACGTGGATGTTCCCAGACTTCTAACCAAATCCATGCTAACCTCCAAGGAAAGTCTTATTAAAGAAAGGCCAATTTTGAGCATTTCTTCTGAGCTTTCGTTCTTGATTTGAAGCCTGTTTTCTCTTGTCTTATAAACAGCAACATGCTGCACCCCTCACCTCTAAGTAGAAGGCTCCCAAGTCTGTCCTCTCCCTTCAGATGTTGCTGGCGTATTTCCAAGTGCCTTTCCCAGTGGATGTCTCTGTTACCTCAACAAACCTAAGGCCAAATGAGAACCCTTCCCTAAAGCTACCTCCCACTCCTGACTATCCTTTTTTTAGATTTATTCCATAAATGGTGTCTTAAAAACTCAAGTGCTTTTAAGGGTCTCCCTCCTCCACACCAAGCAACATATCCAAAGAATTCCTTCTAAATGCAGGACAGTGGCCCTGACAGGGTTCTGACCCCTCCTCGCCTACTGAGTGTTGTTTCTCAGCACCTGTGCACACCCTGGTGTCTGGGTGAGAGATCTGACCCTCATCAGCCCTTGCTCGGAGACCTGCAGGGCCTCCTAATCGGTGTCCCTTCCCTGGGCACCGTACACTGCTTTCATCACTTCCCAAACTTCTCACAGGTGCGTCACTGCCAAGTGGGGAAAAATCCTCATTCCGAGGCCTTCAAATCCAACTGCAACCTTCTTCCCAGCTTTATCTTCTGCTTCCTCACACAAACCCTGAAAGCCCAATGTAGGCCTGCTGGCTCCTGGCCCACAGGACATGCGGATAAGCTTATTTCCACTTTGGTGCCTTGACTCCTGTTGTGCTTTCTTCCCTAAAAAGATGCTCATTCCAATCAGCTTCCCCCATTCTTAAAAATCCCACTTATTCCATGAAGTTCCCCCTGACCACTCCATTCCTGAGCCTTCTTCCCTCCCTAACACATACTTTCTGAAGGCAGGCACGTCCATCTGCCCTAGGCAGCCGCTGCGCAGGGCTGTCCAGCATCATTCCCAGGATCACTAATTTCATTTACAGGTCTGTCCACCCCGCTGGAGGAGTCTCCTCTAGGCAAGACGTCTCCTTAGCAGCCTTCCCACAATTAGATGTGTATATGAATGTTCAGTGTATATATACGTATGTCTCAAATATATCCAATGTTTCATTTTGAAAATTTTCAAACATACAAAATATATCTATTTTTGAGCTGGAAAGAGGGAAGGGATGGTTGTCACATCTTCAGCACCTACAACAGCGCCCATCTCATAGTAACTGCACGAATGTATGTAATCCGCGGACGAGAGCATGCCTGAGCTTGGACGTGGGGGGAGGTGGATGGGCTGATGGGTCCCTTAGCACCCTAACTCCGACTGAGCTACCCAGTCAGAGGCTACAGTTTATCCACACAGAATATCGGCATTACTTTGTTCTTCCATGGGTGTGGGTCTCAGAACTGTGAGCTTCCACAGCCTTCCTACGCAAGTTTATTCTTACAGCAGATTATTTTAATCAAACCTCCCAAATTGCACTGAGACCACTTAATTTATTTGGGTATTAAGGTACTTGACTTTGCTATTCACGACTGTAACATTAAGGAACCATCAGGAAAAGGATGTGCATGTTCATTTGTTTCCCACACTGTTGTTTCAAAGGAGGGCTCTAGCTGTGACTGTTCTTCAAAAGTCACCGTGTTGATAAAGGCATGCTTGTGGTCAAGCTAAAAACAGGCTATTTCATGGAGTTTGATTGTAAATTTAGACCTTCCTACCTTTGGAGCCAACATTTCCACCTGTACTGGTTTCACAGAAGCAGGAGGTTTCAGCAGTTTGGTCGTATTTGTTGTTTTTGTGGGCTGCGCAGGTACTTTGGTACTCTGAGCTTTCTACAGAAAAGAAATGTGAGCCAGGGGCGAGAGAGCCAGCGTCGCCCCCAGGACTACACAGAGCCAGCCCCGCGTGCACACGTACAGTCTCCAGCGTTGTGACCTTAGCTCCTTGTGTGGCTCTGGCTGTGACTCAATTTCCAATTTCTTCTAAAACTGCCCGTCTGATAGTCACATGACTCTTCACTTTTGAATTCACTCCTGTGTCAATATTCTCCGAATCAGTGGACACCTTAAAAAAAATATTAGTGAAGAATTGAGGCAATTTCTAATACTTTGCTAAAGTCAGATACCCAAAGTCAGAATTAACTTGGAAAAGGTGAATAAGCTGAGATCTATTTACAAGGGGAAAAACTACATTTTAGGAAGTCTAAAAATGCTATTTGTGGTTGATAACACCACTCTAAATCAGGCAAATCCTATATCTACCTCACCTATAAAATAATAATCCCACTGAGAGCTTCACAGATATGTGATTATTTCATATATAGCACGCATGTACTTGTCAGAGAACCTTGTATACTAAAGGCATCTATTAAAAAACTTCCTTTACAGAGGTTAGTAGCAAGTACAATTAAGACACATATTAGAAAGCTATAATTGGTCTGGCTGTTTAAAAACCAGATGTTTGAAACCCAAACTGCCTTTGACTCTTAGGCCATTCTAGAGATAAGAAGTGCTTTTATAGAAGTGGTCTTTAGATACATAGCCTTTTAAAATAAGGTTGTATAGCATGGACTCTCTCTTATATTAAGGGTACTTAGAAAGGAAATGATTTTCATGAGTAAAATAGTTTTACTCTCAAATTCAGAAAATGTTGGAATTATGTGAAATACAAAGTTAGCTGACCTTAACTTGCTTTAGACAGAATGTACTTGGAAACAGAACTTGCTGGAAAAACAAAAAATGTTCATTTTATTATAGAATAGCATACTGCCCCCGCCCAAAAGGAATCCTTTCATTAGAATCATTAATAAGGTTAAGCAAAGTCCTTTGTTTAAATCAAAGCAGATAAAAGTTGTTGATTGATGTATCAGAGAATACTGAAGAGTTGATAGGCTGTCTTCACAGCTGACTTCAAAGCCTGAATCACAAGTTGAGCACAGAGCTTAAGGTCTTAGGCAAAGTGAGTCTTCTGGTTTACTTCATGTCACTGGAACCAGAACATTGTACCCCAGACCAGATGTTTACATACAGCTTAAAAGGAGATGGTCTGTAATCAGGCTGAGCCAGGCTCAGCTCTTCTAACAGGCAGTCTGAGGCGAACCCAGGGCCAGTAGCAGACAGGTGGCCCCTGCGATTCTGGCCAAAGATTTTCCCGTAGATTCAACATGTAAACATTGAAAATTGTGTTTATTTATAGTTTAAGGACAAGTACTATAAACAAGCGTGACTCAGGAAGTCAAATGAAAAGTCACTGAGAGGTTTTATGTGGAGACAGTTCTGTGGATTGGTAAATAAAGGCCCATGAAAGATGCCAGAGTGACCTTCCTGAGACAACCCAACAAAGGGGAAGTACATCTTGTAATAAAAGGAGGAAGATGATAAGAGCAAAGTCAATACTCCATGGGTTTTAAGCAAAGAAAAATTGATCCAGAGCTAAGATCAGCCCATTAGTGACCTAATTTCAGAAGAGGAAATACACAGCTATCTGCAGGGACTGACCCCATCCCCTTGTCCTCTGCCATTTGTATCAATATTCTTGGAGGAGACACAGACCAAATGCAGACTTATGAGATCACAAGCTACGAGATGAGGAATATGCAAAAGCTGAAGAATTAAGAAAGAAGGAAAACAGTTCCAGCTAGCTTTACATATCAGCTTTTGAGTTATTATTTCAGGCTAATTAGAATTTTAATAAAATTGTATGCCCAGAAATCTTAAATATATGATGTAGTGGTAAGCACAGCTTAGTGTAATAGATCATCAAGTTTATATAAAACAAAGTTAGACACTTATAGAATTCTTACTGAATGTTTTTATGGTAGGAAGAGTTAACATGAATGGTCACAGGTATTATTTTAATAATATCTTCTCTCTTTTATTAAGAATGCATTAATTTTCCAGATTGGAGATTCTCAAACTATAACATCAGTTGTATTTATTTTTGAATGCTGTTTAAAATTCTCATATCCAAATATGACTTTATCAAGATTGAAGCCCACACATGCATTTTTAAAAACATATACAGATGATTCTAGTGTAGGCAGTTGGAATCCCACACTTTGAGAAGCACTGCATTTCATGTATTCCCTGCACTCATCCCTAACTGGAGTAGGTGTATCAGCTTCTTCTGCATACCACCATTAAAGTTTGTAAGCTCCCAGAAGGCTGAATCTTGCTAACACATTCTGGCCAGAAAATACCACAAGTTACATGAGAGAAGCAAACAAAACATTGACCGTGGGAGATGGGTAATACTGAAACAATTGAAAACTTGACCACAGAGATTGAAAACGATTCAGTTGAGAAATAAAAGATAAGAGGTTTGCTAGATAACATCTGCCCTACTGAATATGTGAACCAAACATATAGTCAAATACTATCTTGTCAAAGAGAGGTTGGCAACCAAATCATTCAGTTACTGCTAAACAATGCAGAAGTCTTCACTCATAACTTCAAGATACTGTTTTTAAATATTCAAGAGGTTAGTTGGTAGATTAAATGAGCCTTGCCACCCCCACAAACAAGCTGCCTCCACCTAACTTCCCATCTGTATGAGCTCTTCCTTCCTGCTCTGCACCAGCCTCTCAATGGCCCTGTACTTGTCCCACTTACTGTACTTTACTAACCAAATCAGTTTCCCTGTCAGTTAATAGCCCCACCCTTCACCTACAATCTACCCACACAATTTCCCTGCTGTTCAAGGCCACTCCCCACCAATCAATCCACCATGCTCCCAAGTCTACTCAGCATTTTCAAAGCCTATTCCAATTTTTCTCCAGTGAATTTCTGTCATTCCTACTCCCATAGCCTGGCAACCTCAGTCCATCAGTCTAGAAGTGAAACCCAGGGCAGAGCTCAACAAGGTAGCATTTAATGAAGGCAGGAAGAACAGGTCTGTTAAATGGATGTGAGTACAGAGTAGCACGTGTGGGGTTCTCTGAGCTGATGTCAAGAAAAGCAATACAGGACTATTGGTGATTTTGGTTTGGCAAATACAATTCTGTCCATCTTCTAACAATGAAAGGTTAACGTAGAGTTCATTATATTTTCTCTCCAACTTTGCCATCAGTTTGTTCTATCGATTTAAGGTTGGTATTTCTTTTAAAGTGTTAATTGTGAAATGGAATAAACTATCATTGGCTACTAACCAGAATTCTTTTTGTAAAGGACAAAAGATATTCAAACTAACTTGGGCGCAATGGATGGTTCATATAATCAAATCCTCAGGACACAGATAATGTTGGCCTCAAAATCACAGTTGGATCTGTTAGGCAGAATGGTAGATATAAGTGGGTAGAGGGAGAATAAAGCCAGTAAAGCCCACTAAAAGGGTCTCAAAAAGTTAACCAGACAAAACCAGAGAGTCAGAAAAGACTCACAGAGTTAGTTAGTTGAAGTTTAAAGGACCAGGAGTTACATGGAATGTCCAAACACTCCTCAGATGACAAAAACAACACACCCAGATGAGAAGTCTCCAAGCACAGACTCTCCCCAGGTAGGAGAAAAAAAATCAGAAAACAGGCACAGAAATCTTCAGAGCCTCTCATGTCTTCTTTTTACCAATTAGACCAGGCCTCCATGGCCAAAGATCATCAGTCAAGGACTTCTTTGCCCTGCCAACATAAAAGAAGCCTCAGAGTAAACTGCCTGTGCCTGTCTAAACTTAGGCAGGCCCACTCTGCTGAACAGGGCAAAATAAAATTTATTTTGCCTTTCTGACTGGTTTCATGTCTCACTCTGGCTTCCCTGCATCTGCGAACTGACTACTCCCCAGCAGATACAAGTACGCAAGGGGGAGTAGGGATCCCTGTCTCCTCGTCAGCTTCTCTCTGTGTACTGGTCTCCCTCCCTCAGACAGAGAACATAGCCACCGCCCACTCTGAGGTCACAGTCTGAGGAGGAAGTAACAGGCATAGTGCTACTGTAATAACTGGAACAGGGCCGATCAGCTCCTCAGAGGCAGGCAGGTGGCAGTGCCGGAGGGGCGGGGATGGGGAGGAGGAAACAAGCTGGGCAGAGAGGCAAAGCCATCACAACAACTGCCTGAGCTATGGCCTGTGTCTGAGAACTCAAGCGTGATTAAATGACCAATTAGAATGAATTCCCCTGCAATCCTACCAATGATGATATACATGTAGAAAAAATTAAAATATGAACACCTGAATATATTTTTATACCATTCTTATTTTTAATGAGCCCACTGATCACTGCATTAACATAGTTTCTTAGTTCTCTCTCCAAGTGTAAGCAGAAGTTCTTCCTAGGGTTCCTTTAATGGATATCTTACATTCAGACTCCTTCATGGAAAAATGCACTTTTAGGCCTGCTTTGCTTTAAAAAAAAACTCTCCAGAACAGTTCATCCCTAAGTCTTAGCAGTTTTTTTCTTTGATGTTGTTAGAGAAAGCCATGGGCTGACCTTCTAAACATTTGGGGATTTTGTTTTTATTTTGTTTTTAACTGGTTGTCTGAGTTCTGAGAAGACCTGCATCTTGCCTTCCATTGCCTGGCAGAAAAGCAGGAAGGTAATGGATAGATACTGAAGGAAGAGGTTCTGAACTCTGCTAATTAGCAGGCTCAACTAGAGACCTTATAAATCACCATCAACCTCCTCAGCACCAGATGAGGCTCCCAACACATCACACTCTCCATGTTTCCTTCAACTGATGGCTCCTCTATGCTTACTTAATGATCAGTTATTTTGAAAACACAAACTTTCATTAACCACCATTTTTAAGTCACCAACAACTTTACAGGTAATATATTGAAAGGTCTTAAAATCCCTTTTCACAAAGCAGAGCTTTAAAAAAATATACATAATAAAGTGTGATAATTATATTTAAAAACCACAGTTTTAGGAAATAAAATATATTAATATGTCTCATAAAAATTCAACTTCCTTCTGCAGAAAACTCATCTTTGTATCAGGTAAAGGTGCTCTGCAGTGGATTTATGTACCTGTAAATAAGTTTGATAAAAATGCCAGCATTTCTGTAAAGGTACTTCTCTAAAATCAATCCATGATTTTCTCCCTGCCAGGCCTGGAATAAAAGGAGCAAAGTCAATTTCTAGCTTCTGTCACAGAAAGTCCACCTATAAAACTTCTATTTTAGAGGAACCCTTTGGGATATTAGTACCCAGTCTCTAAAATCTGCTGCAGGAATTTGAGGAACTGGTATGATTTGTGTGTTAAATAAGGAATAAGGGTCTTTTTAAACCTTTCTCTAAATGACTATACTTAACACATACATATTTAAAACTATAGTTATTAAAACAAATGTCACTGTATTTGATTCTGTAAACTGCATGTCAGTCCCAGAACAATTGAAGAACACATGCTTGATATTTGTAATGTGTAAAACTGACTCACTAACGACAGCTTAAAGACACTTCATAGAGAAACAAGCACCTCAAGCTCACTGCGCAAATACTCCAAGTGCTTCATAGAGAATGTATAAGCATCAAAACACATGTGTGATGTTTGTTTTGTGCAGTCGAAACCATCTTTGATCTTATGTGTGAAATTTTCCAAAGAACAGGATTTGGTTTCCACATGTATAAGACAAGAACATTTAAACTAGGTAATTCCTAATGAAATAGGGCAGGGACCTGGGACGAGCATCACGATGAATTTTTCCTGTCTAGGATGAAAAATGCCAGGATATAAATAGTGTAGTAAGAACAGGAGGACTCCATCTTAAGGCTAAGATTCCATTTTAAAAACCAGGGAGTTAGCAGGTAAGATTCCTGACATTTTATGGTCATCAGCCAACAGTCACCCTATCTTAAGGCAGGGTGAGCATCCTGGATATGTCCCGACTGCTTAAGGGTGACCACTGTCTTGGAGAACAGGATCAATACATTCCTACACCTGCCACACACCCTTTGCTGCACTCTTGAAAGCCTTATTAACTCCGGAGTTGGGGTGTGCAGATATTTTCCCAGCCCAGGACAAATAACATTTGAAACCAAAATCAGTCAAAGGGAGAAATAAAGTGGGAGAAATCCATTTATTGCCTACGAGCAGTCATCCACTTCTGCTTGCCTGTGTCTCTCACGACCCAGCTGCAAAAGGACTCCACCACACCTCTCCAGTCCAGATATTCTCTCACTCCCCCAACCCTTGCAATCATTTATTGATATGGAGATGGACTTCTTCTCTGCACCCCTCGGAAACACCTATTGATATGGAGATGAAATAAAGCCAGGCGAGAGATTCTGGAAATAAGGCAATTTTACGCACATCTTAAAAGACAGAGTCCTAAGCCCTTAAGTGTGCCTCCTCCCTGAGGTGGCCCCCTTTCTTCAAGTGTCTACCTTTTGCCTTAAATAAATCCTTCTTACTGATCAACTTAAAGTGTTTTGTCTCTGTGCTCTTCCAGTGGTGTCTTTGTTACTTTACTATTTCATTCTATTTTCTAGAATTAAGCACAACTCTTCCCTTGGTCTCTGTTCTACTCCAGACATGCAGGGAAGAGCTACTGAGACCTCTGATTTGGGCTTGCAAGTTGCCATCACCTGGGTGACATGGACAGGACTGCAGCTAGAAAATTGTGCTCTCTAGTAGCCTGCCTGAAAATCTCCTTTCTTTGCCTTTGGGAAGTTCTCAGAACATCATCTCATGCCACCCAGTGCTCTGCAGCTCCCCCATATCCTGGGGTGGTAATGAGGATGGGATTGTGGGTGTAGTCAGAGCAGGGGGAGGGCCTCTGGAAAAGCAAGGCAGAATATTTGCAGTCAGAGCAATGTAACTACATGCAAGGAAACCCCCTACCAAAACTCTGTGTTAAACATTAAGCTCTAGGGTCATTCTTCAGTGAGATCAGTTGGTGTTCTCCAAATAAAGAAGAGTAGCCCATGTTGTTATTATGCTAATCACTTGTAAGATTCACTTTAGCTTGCTAAAAGGACCAGGACAAACTGGGCAACTAATTTAGCATGCAGACCCAGGTGTAAACAACATAGTAAAAGGCAGGGAAGATTCCACCTTAACGATAAGATTGCATTTTAACACCCAGGAAGTTTGGGAAGCAGAATTCTTAACTTACTCTTTAGCAAACAAACAATACCTCAGCCCACCTTGGGGGCTGGGCAGGCTGCCTTTTGATATGCTCCTAGACCACGACTCAGGTGTTCCGCAGAGAGATGGGGGGGACGGAATTCCTTGTGTTAATTCGGGATGTTCAGACACACGTGGCAGGTCTACACCCCAAACTTTTTTTTCATATTCTTGAAAAATCCTCATCTGCCTATAAAACCACTAGACAACGCACCACACCGGACTCTCTTGTCCCCTCCTGGCATGAGCCGGGAGCTCAGTCCTTTCACTTTATTTCTAAATAAAAGCCTGTCTTTTGCTCTCCTACCTTGGGTGTTTGTGAAGCTCATTCTTCGGCTTCGTGAACAAGAACACCGGCATCAGTAAGGGCTCAGTTCCCACACACTGAGGATTCAAGCAGACACTGGCCGCCAGGCAACCTTGGCTTCAAGAGTTGGCATGGATCTGCCCCATGCCAAGCATTTGAACTTCCCTTTCCTCTCTCTGTTCTCCCTTGGTTTCTGCTGCCTGCATGGCTGCTGCCATTCACTACCACTCTCACTTTAATGAATTCCTTCCTTCCTTACATATAGTCATATGACCTGTTGGAGAATTCTTTCTCATCAGAGTCAAGAACCCTCCCCAGTCCAACTGAGGTTTCACCTAGTGCACAGGGAGAGACACCCCGCAGAAGTGGCTGTGTGACAGCACTAAGGTCCCTCAAATAAAATATTCTTTGTTCTATAATTCTGTTTATGTACTATACTTTATCTCTGATTTTTTGTTATTAAAAACTAGAAATAAATTTAATTATTGTTAAGAGACAAAAAGCAAAGCTTAATCAAGATTGTTTTTATTTCTACTTTCATTAGGAAATGTCTCTGAAGTATATTTTGGGAAAAAAGTGACAATAATACCTGTTTTGTCCTCCTTGGTTTATTTATGTCAAATAGACCTAGAATCATCATTTGGTAGGAGGTGCCAAGTGGAAGTCTTGAAAATGATGAAAAATGGAAAAAGAGGAGGAAAGAGCGACATGCAAGTCCTTTGCTGTATTTGAGAATAGAGGGTTTTGATTTTGAGGAATTTATGAAAGATACAGCAGTTTCATAGTAGTTCATTGGGTAAATTACTGAATTAATTATACCTGTATTTGCACACAATGATCAGGTGGGCTCCCTAAATTAATTTAAGAACCATCTTGTGATTCAGAAACCATTTTAAAGAAACTGAGCCTACAAGTTTATATTTAAAAGCATTAAAAAATCCTCTGTGTGCAACATTTCAATTATAAAATGACTTTTGCTGGCAAATTACCTTTGCAGCATAGCTTGTCAAAACAGTGGCCTTTAAAAAAAAATCTAATAAAATTATGCAGAAAAACACATGATATCAATTCTGCCAAACAAGGTTCTCATGGGATTTCGCTGACCAGCTGCTGAATATTCTACCAGGTTTTGTGCTTACTTAGACATTTGCACCAAATAAATAAAACGTAGACGTGATAGCAATTACCAATACTTGAATACGTAGAAAAGCAAGTTAACAAAATTTCAGTCTCAAAAGCATCAGCATCAAAGAAGATGTGACAAGTGCACAACCCAAATTTCACATCTAAAAACTAAAACCAAGACACAGAAAACCATGTGTTCCATCCACCCTGGGCCCTCTTAACTCCACTGGCTACTTTTGCTCTTAGTGGGGGTTCTTCACCTTTCTGCCTCCCTGAGGGCTCGGCACACCGGGAGCATGACAAGCCAGTCTGAAGCCAGTGCAAATTCTAGAGCAGCTGCCAGTGGGTGTGTGGGCTCAGCCACACGTATGCTGGAGTGCAGGGAAAAACTGGTGCCGATTCGAATCCCCAGGTTAGACCAGAAAGTCACCAGCTTTAGGCATCCACAGGCAGAGTGTCCCTTAGCCCACAGCCTCCCATCCACTAGATGCCCTCCAGCATCAGCTGGCTCTCAACCAGGGCACACTACAGAGAATGGTAGGACAGAGTTGCACTTCCCCGTCACATTGCCTCCCAGAGGCTGGAACCACATCAGGAAGGAAAAGGACAATCAATTCATAAAGGTCCTCACTTCCTTCTTGCTCAGTTTTCCCAAAACTGTGATCTCAGATATTCTTACAGCCAGGCCATAAAAATGTTAGTTTCAGTGATATAGGCTTTTTCATACTGTGCTGCTGAAGAGTATAATTTGGCCCAACCTTTCAAGAGAATGAAAGAGATGCATGAGCTTTGACATAATCATTCCTTGTTAAGGAATTTATCCTAAGACAATCATCGGAGATTTGATCCAAGCCCTATGTAAAAGAGTGTTAATTGGAGAACAAAGACTTGGAAACAGAATAATGAATTGAGATTAAATAAACTGTACTAGATCAATGAAATTAAATATTACTAAGCATGAAAGAATATACTTCTGAACACTAGTATATCATGAGGAAACATTCATGATAATTCAAGTAAAAAATATCAGTAGACAAAAATTCAATATACTATGTAGTTATAATTCTTTGAGAAATTACTCATACAAAATTTATATATGCATAATAAAAGGCTAGAAGAACATACACAAAATTTTTAGTATTGGTTACATCTGCATAATGGGATAAACCATTTTAATTTGCCCATTTCTTTGTAGTATTTCCCAAATATTTGGGGTAGACATGAGTAATGGCTGGCACATTATATGATTTGTTGAGTGAAAAAAGTTTTAAATATCAAGAAAAAAAGTTCTGTTCCACACCCTCACCCCCCACAAAAAAAATCACAGCCCCAAATTTCAGGCTTTCTCTACATGATTGATATACTAAAAGTCTAGATGGAGTAACCTCCTGAATTTCTAGGAGAAACCCAGAAGGTGGGGCAAAGGGAGGGTAGTTCTCCAAGCACTGCCCAAGAAAGGCTTCGCCAGTCTGCGCAGCTGCTGCTGCTTCCATCACCAGGGCCTCCCACCAGATGCATCATCTCGGCACTCTGGGTCCCAAGAGAGGAGTGGAATCTGAATTCTGCAAGAGACATGTGCTAAGAGTACAGCAGTAATCATTGCTAGGCAGTTATCTTGTGTAGGATAATTCAAGATTGTCCACAACAGCAGAGTTCAAAGGTGAAGCACAGCCCTCCACTTATATAGTCAAAAGAAAGCGTAAAGAAGTATGAATCTATCACAAGATACATTTCTGGTTTCCAAAGATATTTTTCAGTTACCAGTGAAAACTACGTTACAGCTGTCCAATTAGAATTCTGTGTTCTGGCCCAATAAGCCCTTAGGGGTACAAATCTGTATCTGGCCAAGCCTAGACCAATGCCAAAGACTCCTGGCATGACCATGAAATCAGTCTAGAAAAGGTCCTTTAGATGCTGTTTAAGTAGCACTTCCTGAGCTTCCTTAATCCCTAGCCCCCAGCACCATTCCAGCATTCTAGGGACAAAATCTCATGGAAGATGCATGATGACCTGACAAACCTGGGAATCTTCCAGATGTTTAGGAATGAACACATAGCTCTTCCTTTCCACCAACCACACTGTGGTAGGAGGTCGTTGAGAAGATG